>CM034543.1:43560802-43673517 GCA_020002185.1 Paraescarpia echinospica
TTGTAGTGTTAGTAGAGGTAGTGGCACTGGTAGTGGTAGTGGTATTGGTAGTGGTAGTGGTAGTGGTAGTGGTAGTAGTAGTAGTAGTAGTACTAGTAGTAGTAGTAGTAGTACTAGTAGTAGTAGTAGTAGTAGTAGTAGTAGTAGTAGTACTGGTAGTCTGGTAGTGGTAGTAGTAGCATTAGTAGTTGTTGTGGCAGTAGTAGTAGTAGTGGTAGTAATAGTAGTAAGAGTAGAAGTAGTAGTAGTAGTGGTATTCGTGATAGTAGTTGTAGTAGTAGTGGTAGTAGTAGTAGTAGTAGTAGTAATAATAGTTGTAGTAGTAGTAGTAGTGTTAGTGGTAGCGGTAGTAGTAGTAGTAGTAGTAGTTGTAATAATGGTAGTGGTAGTTATAGTAGTGGCAGTGGCAGAGGTAGTGGTTGTGTTAGTGGTAGTGGTAGTAGTAGTAGTAGTAGTAGTAGTAGTAATAGTAGTAGTAATAGTAGTGGTAGTGGTTGTAGTAGTAGTAGTAATGGTAGTGGTAGTGATAGTAGTGGTAGTGGCAGTGGTAGTGGTAGTGGTAGTAGTAGTAGTAATAGTAGTAGTAGTGGTAGTTGTAGTGGTAGCAGTAGTAGTAGTAGTTGTGGTAGTAATAGTAGAAGTAGTGGTAGTGGTAGTAGTAGTAGTAGTAGTAGTAGTGGTAGTGTTAGTGGGTGTGGTAGCAGTAGTAGTAGTAGTAGTAGTAGTTGTTGTGGTAGTAGTAGTAGTAGCAGTAGTAGTAACAGTAGTAGATATGCCAGGCCAATGATGTTATCGTTGTAATTACGACACTATGGTAATACTATTGCAATAGTAATATAACTATCACAACATTATGACAATAATAAAACCAATATATACCTGTCTCCATGATTCCGCGTCGATCATCTCAAAGCCATCCGCATCTTCCTCGATGGGCGGCCGTAACACGGACAGGTACTAAAAACATATACCGACACACGTGTAGCACCAGGTGACATATGTGACATCTATGACGTCTAACACATGCACACGCACGCACGCACACACGCACGCACGCACACACACACACACATACATGCATACTCGCATGCACATTCGATGCATACGCACACAGACACTCACGCCCACCCGCACACCCGCACACACACACCGACACACAGACGCAAGAACGCACGCACGTGCACACGCACCTTGTGTCTGGGTATCGAGTCAATAAGCTCGAGATCTGTTTTGTCGGAAATGCCCCCGTGTGTGATTAAGATCTTCTTATCTATGATCGTGAGAAGCGGCAACCAACTGAAGACGTCTTGGAACAGCCTCACGATCTTCGATGCATCGTCCTAACAAGGACAAGAACAGTTGTGTCAACGTCTGAGGAAATTAGCGACGAGATCGGCATATTTGGGAAAGTTTGTAAGACGTACTGGATCCAACGGCCAGTGACAATACGTCCGTAATTTGAAACAAATAAATGCACTCCAAAATGGTATTCGTATAGTACTATAATTATCAATATACATTTAATCTTCTTCGAAAAAGTGTAGATACTTGATAATAAAGTTGTTGTAAGAACAAAAGCACACTATTAGCCGTTGCCTAGGCTTTTGCAGATCGTCATATTATTATCAGAAAAACTAACTAGGTGCCTAAATGTTTTTCAATTGTATTATAAATATTGTTTCAATAATGTATATTTTAACTTATTAAAAATGTTCTCATTAAAATGCATTTCACACTTTGTATACTTAAAAGTACACCAATCGTTTTCTGGAATGTGTCCGCACGAAACAAATAATTAATCAAATTAATGTTACCAGTGGGGGAATTAAGCAACAGCCGCTCTCATTTGCAGACATTATAAACAGCCACACCAAATAAGGATGGTCTGCACAGCCATTCTGTGTTGTCTTCTAAACGTGCAACAATCTCGTATTTTCATGTCTCGTATTTCTCTCTCGTATTTCCATGTTATGTCTCAGTAGCTTTGACAGTGGCATTGTGTTGTCTAAATAACATCACAGCATAACTACGTTGATAACACCGGGCACGCTGTAACTGTGTTGAGTTTTGGAAATGAACCCAGGGATGATTTATGGGTTTAAGAAATCGCCAAGCATATTCGCGGTTTCCATTTTCCGCGGAACTTCATCTGATGATATTTTTAATAAACATATGACAATGTGGAAACGTTTCGACCGAGAGCGGCATTAATTAACGGTCAACGCAAGCGAAACGAGGCTTGGATACCAACAAATTGTCATATTTTATGAATACATGTTTGTTACAACTGACACGAACATTCAAATCACAGCAAGAAAGTTTAACAAGAAAAACAGAAGAAGCTACCAATTAATTGAAGTGGACCCCACCCGGCAAAGGAGCAAGGTGAAGAAGACGAATAATTGAAGAACGTGTTCAGTGGATACCCATGTCGGTTATATTGGCTGCACGGTTGCTAAAACCTACCGGATATTTAATCATGATTTCTTTGGCGAAGCCATATCTGAAACGATCAGAAAGAAAAAATCATTAAACATGACGATCATACAAAGACCTTTGGCAGAAGCCATATGATGGCTGTATAGGCAACATTTCAATCGCTCTCCAAATAACCAATAAGAGTTCCGCGCGAGATGTTATGGCGGTGTAAGTAGTAATATAGGTGGTCCAGCGGGGATGGTGGAGCGCTTGGGTGGAAATCCCATGTTAAAAGATAGGGATTTTGCTCCAGGGCGCGCCCGGGTTAAAGGATAGGGAAGAGGAAAAGTAGTTCCGGTCCCATGTTAAGAGATAGGGATTTTGCTCCAGGGCGCGCCCGGGTTAAGAGATAGGACATTTTTACCGCATGTTAAAAGATAGGGATTTTGCTCCAGGGCGCGCCCGGGTTAAAGGATAGGCCATTTTTACCCAATGTTAAACGTCAAATCAAATTTTCGTACAGGTATACGACGACTTTTTGAGTTGGAGGTATCAATTTTTAACCCCAAATTATTCCCTGAAATCTGTCCTACCAAATTTCCCCATGTTAAGAGATGGGTAATTTTTCCCATGTTAAAAGATAGGGAATTTTCTCCATGTTAAAGCATAGGAGCTATTATCGTAAAAGTATCCGACTTTTTGAAAAAATAAAATATATCGAACAGCATTTGAATATGTCACACACAAGATTACTTGGCCCGTAGACCGAGGCTCCACCAAGGGACCGAACCCTTATTTGGTTGACGATGACATGTCTAAAATGTGATGTTATAATAAGACGTAATTTATATAATAAAAGGATTATAAATTCAGCAGAGGTCGTTTTATTTGAAGTAATGTACACGAAATGTAGACTACATATAGGACTATGCTATATCAGAACCTATAGCCTCGTTTTTTCGAACAAAGCGGCTATCTTGGAATTATACGTTTGGTATAATTTCCGTACGATAGTACCCAAATTCGTGTCTCTTATAAATCCCGTACTCGAGACGTGTCTGGACATGTTTGTTTGTTGCGAACGTGAGCGTGCGCACCCTGTATGACGTCATTAAACTATAAAATGCTACGCGCAGTAATTTTGTATGCGAGGTGAGTTGGTTATACAGGTAGTGATTTGGTTAGACCTTGTTTTGAACTTGCGCATATGTAATGTAATTCCATCATTTGATCATCAACAGTGACATCATTAAACTACAAACTGCTACACGCAGTAATTTTGTATGCGAGGTGAGTTGGTTATGCAGGTAGTGATTTGATTAGCCATTGTTTTGAACTTGCGCGTTTGTATATAATTCCATCATGTGACGTCATGATGCAGTGACATCATTAAACTATCAACTGCTACGCGCAGAAATTTTGTATGCGAGGTGAGTTATTTATACAGGTAGTGATTTGGTTAGCCATTGTTTTGAGCTTACGCGCTTGAATATAATTCCATCATGTGCCGTCATGATGCAGTGACACCATTAAACTATAAACTGCTATGCGCAGTAATTTTGTATGCGAGGTGAGTTGGTTATACAGGTAGTGATTTGGTTAGCCATTGTTTTGAACTTGCGCGCTTGAATATAATTCCATCTTGTGACGTCATGATGCAGTGACATCATTAAACTATAAACTGCTAAGACGTCATTAAATAGGTCAGTGACGTCGTTAAATAGGCCATTGCGCATGCGCAATGGTGTCTTTTCTTATCTCCCATAGGTTGTCGACCATTTGTTTAGGTGTATGCCTCTCCTAGCCTATACGTTTACAACTTTATCATAGGCCCAAACCTGACGAATCGGTAGAGAACTAGTAAAATAAACCAAATTATGTAATTTCTGGTTACCATACATATCTACGACCTTTCCATCACCCTTTTTGTAAATGTTTCCCTATCAATGTATCTTATTACTTGCATACGTCGACTTCTTCCTGTATTAACAAATAGGTGTTTGTCAATTTGTGTGTACTATTTCGTCTCTGACATCAGCTCCGGCAATCAAACCAAACATCAATGATTCACCCTACAGTCTGTACCTATAATTTCTACTCTACAGTCCGTGATCTTTCGGCACGCCCACGTGACCTTTCGGCGCATTTATTAACTATATAAGCGTGGTGTTTTACCAATCGGACCTTCATTCGTATCACGACGACACCACGGCTAACATCATCATGTTGAAGACACCTTACTACTGACCTCGCAATGCGGCAGACTCGAGCGACGAGGACGAGCCAACGAGCACACCCGTCATGCCGGTAACCAACCGACCTGCCGGGCCATCGGAACCAGAGGTCGTGGACGTAGTGGACGTGCCAACTCTAGAATCAACGGTAAGCGCCGACCCTGTTATCAAGGTCAGAGGTCTCCTTATTGACAAAGTGCACAAGTATACTCCCTTCTACATCGGGTGCAGATACTGCAAGAAGCGTATGATAATAGTCGACGATAGGGGACATTTGCAATGCAAACGACACGGTTACGTTGCCTCTGACATGTATATTATGGTTCGAACGACCGCTGCCGATGAGGATTCCCTACCGACCCCGAAACAACTACTACCATCGCATAGACCCTTCACCTGCCCAGACTGTGGGGGATCGTTCACACGGAGAAATAATAGCAAGCGTCACGTCACCACCGGATGTCATGCCCGTCGGAAGAGGACGGCCGAGGATGCCGAGCTGGACGCGCTTGTGGTGAGACATACTTTATATTGTTTTACTATATACTTTCACCTAAAATGTCGTTCCCTTGTCTATACTTTCCCTAAAATGGCGTCCCCATAGCTTCTGCTATAAGGGTGTCCACTGTGTCTTTACTTCCGCTAAAACTTCGCCCCGTTTTATACTTTATGATCACACAACTTATCACCTTACTTTCTATCACGTAACTTCTTATCATTGTTTCCTACCGATCCTTGTATCACAGTACTCTAGCAACGGTGTAGTATTCCCATGCAATCTTTAATATTTTTAAATGTTTTTGAAATATTTTTGCAGGACTACATTGAAGGTCCGCTACCACCAAAGCGGCAACGAATGGTCTCTGTGTCGACAGAGACGATTAATGACAACGGGACAGCATCGACACCAACTTCCATTCCTAACGACGTCGCAACTACCCACGCTGTCAATGTCACCACTTCTACCCAGCCTGCCAACGTCGCAATTTCCGCTCCTGACTTTGCTGGTCCGAACTTTACCATTGATTTCCCTGTGACCGAAATGAATAAGACGCTTGCACGTCACATAGCATGCAGCATCTTTGAACTTTCAAGACGACAATGCCGTGGTTGCGAGATAGATCATCTTATTCAAATTCATCACGACATTCAAATTTGTATGCACTTTGACGAGGCTGTTGAGACCATTAGTTCAACTGCAGTGGTGAAAGACTGTTTGAGTGTTTTGTTAGATGCCGGTGTGAAATTAGTTATGGCGCATGACATGTAAATACGTCTGTGTTGTTCACGAATAAACAGTTCAAACCATATCTCGTGTCCTTACTTAACCAAACTAAGACCACCGACTTCCACGAATCAAACTTTGACTAGCGAGATGCACGAACCAAGCATTCAAACAAACTTGTCGGACAAACGAAACACCAAATACTTAGACCAAAGAGTGACAAGAAACAAACTTATTGGACAAACGAAACATCAAACACTTAGATCAACGAGTTGCAAGAACCAATCTTCTACGATTCTCTTCAGTCCACCGAATACACAGGTGTGTGTGTGTGTGTGTGTGTGTGTGTGTGTGTGTGTGTGTGTGTGTGTGTGTGTGTGTGTGTGTGTGTGTGTGTGTGTGTGTGTGTGTGTGTGTGTGTGTGTGTGTGTGTGTGTGTGTGTGTGGTGTGTGTGTGTGTGTGTGTGTGTGTGTGTGTGTGTGTGGTGTGTGTGTGTGTGTGTGTGTGTGTGTGTGTGTGTGTGTGTGTGTGTGTGTGTGTGTGTGTGTGTGTGTGTGTGTGTGTGTGTGTGTGTGTGTGTGTGTGTGTGTGTGTGTGTGTGTGTGTGTGTGTGTGTGTGTGTACTAACTACTCCATCGTCGACACACTTCCGAGAATGTTTGAACTGTAGAGTTAGCCATTACGGTTACATGACTTGAGGTGTGACGGAACTTCTAGCGTCGTGCTTCAAGTCTATAAATACGCGGGCACCATCTAACGGGTAACCAATTCACTAGTCGAAACTTATACTTAGACTGACGGGTTCCAAGAGACATTCCGTTCTTTGCATTTGAACCGTAAACACGTACATCATGAGCTTATTGCCTATTCTACCAGCTGCCATCAAGCCCACACCATCATCACGGGCGGCATCCCAGTGCCCAGATTGCAAGAGACATTTCACACGTCGGGACAACTTGAAACGACAGTGCTCACAGTCGCTGTGCACTGTTGACAAACGCTACGTCGCTGAAACCACTTGGTCCGGCGCCCACTACGACATCTGTGTCTCTGGCCCCAGCAACAAGCTCGACATGTCTGTCTTCATCTCAGGCGCCCATATGACACATGTACCTACGGCTCCATCAACAAGCTCGACATTCCCGTCTTCATCTCAGGTGACCATGGAGTATACAAAGAAGATGGCCCTGGTCGATCCCCGTATTTTGGAAAACATTCAACCGCAACGCACTTCGACTGCTAACCCTATCGAAAGTGTCTTGCAACGACTCGACAACGAAATGCAAGGCATATTGGAACGAAGTGATATACACGAGAGGGAAAATGTTATGTTGTATAACCAGGTATTGAGTCGGTACAACGATCTTTTCGACAAACGTATCCAAGAACCTGTGCGTGTGGTCATCAAAAAAATTCCTCGCAAAGTCGAAAACAACGTTCGTGGCGAGATGATGTACAGAAACAAGGCGGTTCCCGGAAGTAATATCGTGGACCTTGTGAATGACGTGTTGAGAAAACGGGAGTCGTTTGAACCGGTGGTCTCAAGGACGTCAACACGCCAATGGATTTAGTTGGGAACTCAGGTCGTTGGCTTTACATGCAGACAGAGTCAGTGGACGACGATATGTCAAAGGAAAAAAGCATTCCATTCGACAGCGATCGTCATCGGAATCGTAGACGACTTGCATCATCGCGGCGCGCAGCTCATTCGGTGACACCTTTGCAAATCATACGTTGGGAACTTATTAGCATTACCGATTTGGAACATACAGGAACAGTGTGCAACAGACATCATGTCGGGAAAATTCTGTCCATTATTTATCAGAAATATATGAAATGACAAATAAAATCGTGTTGATGCAATGGACGAGTGTGTGTGTTTTTAGTTTTGATAGTCATCAAGATACATCTCACTTTTACCCGTTTCAGTGATAAAAATTTTTTGGTGAACGTAACAATGTGGGTGGTGTTCAATATACCTAAGTTAATTTTGACTTAAGAGTGGTATGTAATGTCAAACGCTACATTGCTTAAATCACTTGTCTTGAAGCTCACTACGACATCTGTGTAACACCAAACACTTATACCAAAGAGTGACAAGAACCAAACTTGGCGGACAAACGAAACACCAAACAATTAGATCAACAAGCGAAAAGAATCAAACACCACATACCTTCATGTCAAGAGACAATCTTCTGTTCGGATTCACATCCATCGAGACGACCATAGGACTCGTATGAGGTATCGCTTCTTTTAATGGAAAACATATGTATATGAAACATCCGTCTTTACAACGTAACAATTCTATATTTACAAATAGTGCGAGCGATCAGACACGATACGTCCTTCTCGAGAGTCGAAAAAGGAAAGACCAGAATCGTCGGAAGTATGGTATATACACTATTTTTCGGCGTCATCTCATTTATATAACCAATCATACCGAACGTACATCACGTGACTTTCCTTAACACAAAAACTGTGCACGTTTCTGAGAGAGGCGACATCCGACGGCACTCAACGGACACCAATGTAATTAATCAGAGTATTGCCATATACCGGCCATGATAGATCTCTATTCGTTGACACACTTCCGGGAATACTGGAAGCATAGAGGCCGCCATGACAGTCAAATAACTTCCGGTGCGACTTCACTTCCGACGTACCGTCCCTAGTATAGGCGGCCATGACAGTCAAGTGACTTCCGGTACGACGTCACTTCCGGCGTAGCGCCCCCTAGTGGATCATCGGAGTACTACGTCACATGATAGCGCCATCTAGCGGGTAAAAATATCTAATTAGGTTAGTTAGAGAAAAAATATTTGGGGTTAATCTCGCGAAAATTTAAACAACAACCACCAATGTGGTTGTTGTATAAATGTTTTGAAAATGTTCTGTTTTTGTCCGAAAGGGACAAAAACTTAAAATTTTCGCGAGATTAACTCCAAATATTTTTTCTCTAACTAACGTAATTAAATATTTTACCCGCTAGATGGCGCTATCATGTGACGTAGTACTCCGATTATCCACTAGGGGCGCTACGCCGGAAGTGACGTCGTACCGGAAGTCATTTGACTGTCATGGCCGTCTCTACTAGGGACGGTACATCGAAATTGACGTCGCACCGGAAGTTACTTGACTGTCATGGCGGCCTCTATGCTTCCAGTATTCCCGGAAGTGTGTCAACAAATAGAGATCTATCATGGCCGGTAGATGGCAATACTCTGACTAATTACATTGGTGTCCGTTGAGTGGCGTCGGATGTCGCCTCTCTCAGAAACATGCAGTTTTTGTGTTAAGGAAAATCACGTGATATACGTTCGGTCTGATTGGTTATGTAAATGAGATGACGCCGAAAACTAGTGTATATACCATACTTCCGACGATTCTGGTCTTTCCTTTTTCGACTCTCGAGAAGGACGTATCGTGTCTGATCGCTCGCACTTTTAGTAAATATAGAATTGTTACGTTGTAAAGACGGATGTTTCATATACATATGTTTTCCGTTAAAAGAAGCAATACCTCATACGAGTTCTATGGTCGTCTCGATGGATGTTAATCCGAACAGATGATTGTCTCTTGACATGAAGGTACGTGATGTTTGATTCTTGTCCCTTGTTGATCTAAGTGTTTGGTGTTTCGTTTGTCTGCCAAGTTTGGTTCTTGTCACTCTTCGGTATAAGTGTTTGGTGTTACATAGATGTCGTAGTGAGCTTCAAGACAAGTTATTTAAGCAATGTAGCGTTTGATATTACATACTACTCTTAAGTCAAAATTCACTTAGGTATATTGAACACCACCCACATTGATACTTTCACAAAAGAATTGTTGTCACTGAAACGGGTAAAAGTGAGGTGTATCTTGATGACTATGAAAACTAAAAACAAACACACTCGTCTATAGCACCAACACGATTTTATTTGTCATTTCATATATTTCTGATAAATAATGGACAGAATATTCCCGACATGATGTCTGTTGCACACTGTTCCTGTATATTCCAAATCGGTAATGCTAATAAGGTTCCCAACGTGTGATTTGCAAAGGTGTCACCGAATGAGCTGCGCGCCGCGATGATGCAGACGATTCCGATGACGATCGCTGTCTAATGGAATGCTTTTTTCCTTTGACATATCGACGTCCACTGACGCTGTCTGCATGTAAAGCCAACGATCTGAGTTCCCAACTAAATCCATTGGCGTGTTGACGTCCTTGAGATCACGAGCGAAGGTTTCCCATCCCACCGGTTCAAACGAATTCCGTTTTCTCAACACGTCATTCAAAATGTCCACGATATTACTTCCGGGAACCGCCTTGTTTCTGTACATCATCTCGCCACGAACGTTCCAACTTACGGCACCTTTCATTTTATCAAGTAGTCTTCGTGCTTTCTTCTTCATAGTTTTTTTGGAACGCTGTCGATGATTTCGTTTTCGATGCTCTCCTTTTCGACGATTTCATTTTCGTTAGCAGGTTGTACTTTGTTTTCGACTTTGCTGGGAAATTGACCACACGCACGGGTTCTTGGATACGTTTGTCGAAAAGATCGTTGTACCGACTCAATACCTGGTTATACAACACAACTTTTTCCCTCTCGTGTATATCACTTCGTTCCAATATGCCTTGCATTTCGTTGTTGAGTCGTTGCAAGACACTTTCGATAGGGTTAGCAGTCGAAGTGCGTTGCGGTTGAATGTTTTCCAAAATACGGGAATCGACCAGGGTCATTTTCTTTGTATACTCCATGGTCACCTGAGATGGAGAAGGGAATGTCGAGCTTGTTGATGGAACCGTAGGTACGTGTGTTATATGGGCGCCTGAGATGGAGACAGGCATATCGAGCTTGTTGCTGGGGCCAGAGACACAGATGTCGTAGTGGGCGCCGGGCCAAGTGGTTTCAGCGACGTAGCGTTTGTCAACAGTGCACAGCGACTGTGAGCACTGTCGTTTCAAGTTGTCCCGACGTGTGAAATGTCTCTTGCAATCTGGGCACTGGAAGGCCGCCCGTGATGATGGTGTGGGCTTGTTGGCAGCTGGTAGAATAGGCAATAAGCTCATGATGTATGTGTTTTCGGTTCAAATGCAAAGAACGGAATGGCTCTTGGAACCCGTCAATCTAAGTATAAGTTTCGACTAGTGAATTGGTTACGCGTTAGATGGTGCCCGCATATTTATAGACATGAAGCACTACGCTAAAAGTTCCGTCACACCTCAAGTCATGTAACTGTAATGGCTGACTCTACAGTTCTAACATTCTCGGAAGTGTGTCGACGATGGAGTAGTTAGTACACAAACACACACACACACACACACACACACACACACACACACACACACACACACACACACACACACACACACACACACACACACTCACTCACACACACACCACACACACACACACACATTCACTCACACACACACACACACACACCACCACCACCACCACACCACATACACCCACACACTCACACACACACACACACACACACACACACACACAGGCGCGCACACACACACCTGTGTATTCGGTGGACTCAAGAGAATCGTAGAAGATTGGTTCTTGCAATTCGGTGATGTAAGTGTTTCGTTTGTCCAATAAGTTTGTTTCTTGTCACTCTTTGGTCTAAATGTTTGGTGTTTCGTTTGTCCGACAAGTTTGTTTGAATGTTTGGTTCGTGCATCTCGCTAGTCAAAGTTTGATTCGTGGAAGTCGTTGGTCTTAGTTTGGTTAAGTAAAGTCACGAGGTATGGTTTGCACAGTTTATTCGTGAACAACACAAACGTATTTACATGTCACGCTCCATAACTACAAGAACCAGAGACTAGACACTGATACAGAGTCTTCAAGGTTTAATCGTGTACAAGACAAAAGAAAGTTCTTTACAGGTCACCCTCCATTACTGCCAGAACCATATGTTTCATACTGTTTCGCCACTGTTTCGAAACGGATTCTTGCAACCAAGTATTGATATTACACAACTGTTCGACTGTCACGTCGGATAGTTTCACACCGGCATCTAACAAAACACTCAAACAGTCTATCACCACTGCAGTTGAATTAATGGTCTCGACAGCCTCGTCAAAGTGCATGCAAATTTGAATGTCATCAGATAACATACAATCGTGATGAAATTGACTACGATGATCTATCTCGCAACCACGGCATTGTCGTCTTGAGAGTTCAAAGATGCTGCATGCTATGTGACGTGGAAGCGTCTTCTTCATTTCGGTCACAGGGAAATCAATGGTAAAGTTCGAACCAGCAAAGTCAGGAGCGGAAATTGTCGACACAGAGACCATTCGTTGCCGCTTTGGTGGTAGCGGACCTTCAATGTAGTCCTGCAAGAATATTTCAATAACATTAACAAATATTAAAGATTGCATGGGAATAGTACACCGTTGCTAGAGTACGGTGATACAAGGATCGGTAGGAAACAATGATAAGAAGTTACGTGATAGGAAGTAAGGTGACAAGTTGTATGATCATAAAGTATAAAACGGGGCGAAGTTTTAGCGGAAGTAAAGACACAGTGGACACCCTTATAGCAGAAGCTATGGGGACGCCATTTTAGGTAAAGTATAGACACGGGGAACGACATTTTAGGTGAAAGTATATCGTAAAACAATATAAAGTATGACTCACCACAAGCGCGTCCAGCTCGGCATCCTCGGCCGTCCTCTTCCGACGGGCATAACATCCGCTGGTGGCGTTGCGCTTGCTATTATTTTTCCGTGTGAACGATCCCCCACAGTCTGGGTAGGTGAAGGGTCTCTGCGATGGTGGCAGTTGTTTCGGGGTCGGTAGGGAATCCTCATCGGCAGCGGTCGTTCGAACCATAATATACATGTCAGAGGCAACGTAACCGTGTCGTTTGCATTGCAAATGTCCCCTATCGTCGAATATCATACGCTTCTTGCAGTATCTGCACCCGATGTAGAAGGGAGTATACTTGCGCACTTTATCAATAAGGAGACCTCTGACCTTGAAAACAGGGTCGGCGCTTACCATTGATTCTAGAGTTGGCACGTCCACTACGTCCACGACCTCTGGTTCCGATGGCCCGGCAGGTTGGTTGGTCACCGGCATGACGGGTGTGCTCGTTGGCTCGTCCTCGTCGCTCGAGTCTGCCGAATTGCGAGGTCGGTAGTAAGGTGTCTTCAACATGATGATGTTAGCCGTGGTGTCGTCGTGATACGAATGACGGTCCGATTGGTAAAACATCGCGCTTATATAGTTAGTAAATGTGCCGAAAGGTCACGTGGGCGTGCCGAAAGATCACGGACTGTAGAACATAAATTATAGGTACAGACTGTAGGGTGAATCATTGATGTTTGGTTTGATTGCCGGAGCTGATGACAGAGACGAAATAGTACACACAAATTGACAAACACCTATTTGTTAATACAGGAAGAAGTCGACGTATGCAAGTAATAAGAGACATTGATTGGGAAACATTTACAAAAAGGGTGATGGAAAGGTCGTAGATATGTATGGTAACAAGAAATTATATAATGTGGCTTATTTTACTAGTTCTCTACCGATTCGTCAGGTTTGGACCTATGTTAAAGTTGTAAATGTATAGGCTAGGAGAGGCCTACACCAAAACAAATGGTCGACAACCTATGGGACATAAGAAAAGACACCATTGCGCATGCGCAATGGCCTATTTAACGACGTCACTGACCTATTTAATGACGTCTTAGCAGTTTATAGTTTAATGATATCACTGCATTATGACGTCACATGATGGAATTATATTCAAGCGCGCAAGTTCAAAACAATGGCTAACCAAATCACTACCTGTATAACCAACTCACCTCGCATATAAAATTAATGCACGTAGCAGTTTATAGTTTAATGATGTCACTGCATCATGACGGCACATGATGGAATTATATTCAAGCGCGCAAGTTCAAAACAATGGCTAACCAAATCACTACCTGTATAACCAACTCACCTCGCATACAAAATTACTGCACGTTGCAGTTTATAGTTTAATGATGTCACTCTTGATGATCAAATGATGAAATTACATTACATATGCGCAAGTTCAAAACAAGGTCTAGCCAAATCACTACCTGTATAACCAACTCACCTCGCTTACAAAATTAATGCGCGTAGCATTTTATAGTTTAATGACGTCATACAGGGTGCGCACGCTCACGCTCGCAACAAACAAACATATCCAGACACGTCTCGAGTACGGGATTTATAAGAGACACGAATTTGGGTACTACCTTACGGAAATGATACCAAAAGTATAATTCCAAGATAGCCGTTCTGTTCGAATAAACGAGGTTATAGGTTCTGATATAACATAGTCCTATATGTAGTCTACATTTCGTGTACATTACTTCAAATAAAACGACCTCTGCTTAATTTATAATCCTTTTATTATTTAAATTACGTCTTATTATAACACCACTTTTTAGACATGTCATCGTCAACCAAATAAGGGCTCGGTCCCTTGGCGGAGCCTCGGTCTACGGGCCAAGCAATCTTGTGTGTGACATATTCAAATGCTGTTCGGTATATATATATATTTTTTAAAGTCGTCGGATACCTTTACGATAATAGCTCCTATGCTTTAACATGGAGAAAATTCCCTATCTTTTAACATAGGGAAATTTGGTAGAACAGGTGTCAGAGAATAATTTGGGATTAAAAATTGATACCTCCAACTCAAAAAGTCGTCGTATACCTGTACGATAAATTGATTTGACGTTTAACATTGGGTAAAAATGGCTTATCCTTTAACCCGGGCGCGCCCTGGAGCAAAATCCCTATCTTTTAACATGCGGTAAAAATGTCCTATCTCTTAACCCGGGCGCGCCCTGGAGCAAAATCCTATCTCTTAACATGGGACCGGAACTACTTTTCCTCTTCCCTATCCTTTAACCCGGGCGCGCCCTGGAGCAAAATCCCTATCTTTTAACATGGGATTTCCACCCAAGCGCTCCACCATCCCCGCTGGAACACCTATATTACTACTGGTGTAGTTGGATATATTTTGGGAGCCTCAAATGGACGGGGTGCGGTTGACGATTTCTGGGGGGTGCAGTTGACGATCTCTGGGGGGTAAAGTTGGAGATTTTTTGGGAGCATCATGAGGGACTATAGTTCAAGGTCTCAATGAGGGTGAATTTGGAGTTTTTTTCGATTTCAAAAAATGTAAAAACGCACCCGTAGAAAAAATAAACTACGCTACGAACCTGGAGTTTTATGTGATTGCGTGTAGCTAAATGATTGGACAAAGATAGCGTAATTAGTGTGTATCCTTTGTTGTTTGTAATAGCATCATTGAAACCCCCGACTTTGAAAATATGACTTAGCGTACGCTAGCGTAGCAGTGGAGGTATTGAGGAAAGCATGTAAGCATTCTGATAATGGCGGAAAAACAGGTCGACACGTGACGTACATCGTTGTATACGTGATGGTGTCTAAAAGTATAAAACTCTTCAGATCAGCAAACTCTGACAATGTGCCAAATGTCAATAGTTTTATGACAAAATGCACAGTTATTCCACAGATCGCTTGCACTATAAAAGGACGCTGTCTCACCTGAGGTTCATGACGTAATCTTCATGATTTCCGCGGTTGAAGAAGATGGCGTTCGGGTTTAGGAGGAACGTCGCGAACAGCGTCATGATGACTTCTAGCGACTGGTTACCGCGGTCGACAAAGTCTCCATTGAACACGTACGGGTTATTTTCTGACGGCAGGCCATTCTGTGTGCACGCGCGAGATATAGAAAGTGTGTGTGTATGTGTGTGTATGTGTGTGTTTGTGTGTGTGTGTGCGTGTGCGTGTGCATGTCCATGTGCGTGTGCCTGTGCGTGTGCGCGTTTGTGTGTGTGCGCGTGTGTTTGTGTATTTGTATGTGCGTGCGTACGTGTGTGCGTGTGTACGTGAGTGTTTGTATGCGTGCGTGCGTGTGTATGCGTACGCGTGCGTGAGAGCGCTTGTGTTAATATATGTATGTACACTGTATGTATGTATGTATGTATGAATGTATATATATATATATATGTATATATATATACATGTATATTATTATTAAAGTTAGGGTAGTGTAAATAAAATCAGAAACTTTCATTTTTCATATCCAAGATATTTAATTTACCTGGTAGAGGCTTTCGTTAGCACCGATGACTCTGAATGACGTCATCGTACACGTTAGGCAGTTCGTAATTGCCCTCGTCTCTGTTGATGGGTGTTTGGGTTTTCCTGATCCAGATGGCTTCCTTGATATGCCGAATTCTTCTGTTGGGTTCCTTGTCCACAATTTTCACTCCCTCCCAGTCTATGGTGTGGTTTTCAGTTGTCGTATGGTCTATAAGGGCGGATCTATTGATGGTAGACATCAATCTTTGTTTTCCGCTCCTTGTGTATTTCTCATTTTTCGTGTCGTTTACGTCCGTTCTGTGTTCCTCCAGTCTTGTTTTGAGTAGTCTTCCTGTCTCCCCAATATACGCAGCACCACAATTCTTGCACCGTATATTCAGTACTCGATGTACTCTCTCTGATACCCCCTCTATGTGTGGGATGACTACTTGGCTCCGATAGTTTTTGTTGTTCTTTTTTCTCTTACTGCTGGTCTTTTTCTCTTATTGCTATCTGTCGCCTTTTTCAAAGCCCACGACGGATAGCCACATACTCCTAGAGCTCCTTTCTAGTGTTCCACCTCTTCTTTCTTGTCCCCCTCCTCCGAAGTTATTGTCTCACACCTGTTCATAAGGGTTCTGACAACTCCCAACTTCTGATGTTTGGGGTGGTGGGACGCAAAGTTCAGGTATTGGTCAGTGTGCGTCTTCTTCCTGTACACTGTGGACTTCACACTGCCATCTTCCTTTCTGGTGAACTTTGCATCCAAGAAGGGCATGCTGTTGTTCTATTCGTCTTCCCGCGTGAAAATTGTGCTACCTGTGGGGTCTACAGTGTTCATGTGTTGTTGTAATTTCTTTGCCTTTCCTGTGTGTACCGGGCAAATTACATCGTCCACATATCGCTTCCAGTTTCTTGGTTGGCAATCGACTGGTGCTGTGGCTATGATTTTTTGCTCCAGGTCCTCCATGTACAGGTTCACAACAATAGGGGATTCTGGCTACCCCAAACTTCTGCTGGTAAATTTCTCCTCCAAATCTGAAGTATGTCGTCTCCAAGACAAATTTCAACAACTCCATGATGTCGTCTACGTTTAGGTTTGTTCTCTTCTTTAGTGTCTTGTCATTCTCTAGTCTTTTTCTGATGATTTTGCAAGCTTCTCTGATCGGGGTCTTCGTGAACAGTGACACAACATCATATGACACAAATGATTCTCCTTCTTCCATTCTCAGCTTTGTCATTTCACCAATTCCTGTGAGTTTTCCGTGTAGTGTTCTGTTTTTCCAACAAGGAAGCCATCTGGATCAGGAAAACCCAAACACCCATCAACAGAGACGAGGGCAATTACGAACTGCCTCACGTGTACGATGACGTCATTCAGCGTCATCGGTACTGATGAAGTCGACGTGCTACGTCAATGAAAGCCTCTACCAGGTAAATTAAACATCTTGGATATGAAAAATGAAAGTTTCTGATTTGAAAACGAACTATCGTGAAGAATGTTCAGTAATCTAAGGGTAGTGTAGCATTTTAAAACATTCAACATCTTTAATCAAGTATCGATATAGGGTAGAAATAAATTATACCTTTATCTGATCTTTGAACTGGACCACTAAATCGGGTTCTGTCCTGATGTATAACTGCGTCAAAGTTGGTGCTTTGTTCCAGCATACCACAATATAACTGTACCTTAAAGAGTATGATGAAGAGATCGTCAAGTTTGCCGTGCAAGTCGCCAATGACGGTGATTCGCTTCGCCGTCAGCGTTGACACGTAGGTGATGTTGGGCATCTTCTTGAAATGGTTGCGAACCTGGTGTAGTATGACTAACACATACTTGGTGTGTAGCTTCTGCGTAGAAGTAACAACCCTGTTATTGGTGGGGGAGGGCATGACGACACGGACGAGTTCAAGAGAAAGCAAAATAAGGCAAACGCACACGCAGTGAGACACACAGACGCATGCACGCACACTCACATACATGGGTTCTTTAATATTCGTGTGACAGTTATTAAAAGTGTGAGCGCAGGGCCGTAGCTAGCCTAAATAAAATACAGTAGAGCACAGCAATTCAAGCGGGGGTTCTCTTCCAGAAGATGTTGAACATGTACCCCCTCTTGGTGCAATGTAGCGTATTTACTGAAGTATTTCGCCCACGACTCAAGTATTGTTTTAGTGTCGGTCGCATGCTGCGTGGGAATGACAACAATACATGAACAGAAATAATTAAGATACATGTATTGTCATTTGATATTAATTATTTCTTTTCATGTATTTTTTTCATTCCCACGCAGCATGCTAAAGGCACTAAAACAAATCTTAAGCCGTGGGTGAAATTCTCCAATAAATATGACAGCTATGCATCGTATACGGAATATCAGTTCAACAGTTACACCCGTTTGAAATTGTTTTAAAACATCACTTCCTCTCGCTGTTGATTGATCCGTTGTCATCAGCATTGGCGCGAATGCGCTGAAGCTGTGCCGTTCTGGGTTTACGAATCTCAATACCTATAGGTTTGGCCACCAGCCCAACACGGCGTTATATTTCATCCCACCCTGATGGGATGGTCCTGAAGTCGCCAACGAAGTGTCCTCGTATGTATCTACCAGATTTCTCTTTTTGGCTTAGACGTTCTTGGTCATGAGTACTGGTTCGTTCGATGCCGCCCAGCGCACCCAATACAGTTTTGTATTTTGCGATGAGTGCTGACAGGGTTTCTAGTCTTGCCGACCATCTTGTTGCGCAGAACTTTGGTACTGTTTGTTTGCACGATCTCTTTTTGAGAGCATCATTACAAATTACAATAGGCTAGACAAAAAGGGCACTTTTAAACTAAAAGGGCATTCTTTTGTATTTTCGGGGGGGGGGGCAACTGCACCCTCGCCCAACGCTAGCTGCGGCCCTGGAGTGTGTGTGTGTGTGTGTGTGTGTGAGTGTGTGCGTGCGTGATTGTGTGCGTGCGTGCGTGCGTACGTGCGTGAGTGCATGCTTGCCTGTGTGTGCATGTGTCTGTATGTCACAGAACTCATATTGTAATTTGTTCATGGTTATCCGTTAGATTTCTAAACCTTGAGATAAAATATGTATATATTTTTGTGGATAATAAAACTTTTACATCCAAAATTAACACGAACCACTGTAGCAGGTCATGCCAATACATTAGTCACTGCTGTTCACGCTAGTGTGATAATACGCAGCACGAGAGTCATCGTATTGAATTGTATTATATAGTATTGTATCGTATCTAAGCATTTTGCGGGATTTGTACCTAAAGAACAGCGTTCATTCCATTCGTTAATTAATTCTTTATTGTGAGCGTTGTTTTTTCGCTCATCAATTGATATGTCCTTTAATTCGTTTATGAACCAAAGAACTAATTAATTATTTCGTCCCACCAGCTGATCCGCGTCTTGGCAATTAGTTCGTTCGTATTTCTTTAATTTTAATTAATGAGCTGACTTATTAATAACTCGTCCGTCACACCTTCTTGTGTTCGAAAGTTTGTATCAACGACTGCAGTTGTACCGGCGTCATCGGCATCTTGATGTGAATCCCTCGATACCGTGAGTCAATCTTTACATCGTCCGGGTTTGTTGTCCGTCGTAATTCCTCTTCCTCTTTGACGGGGGACAATTCTGTTGTGATCCGCAAGAAAGACACTACAGTTATTTGACCAATCCAAGCCCTTAGCCAGAGACCCGTTGTATCGCTTTTGGAACGGGTTTTAGGACAATTGTAGGCCAAACATGTTTTTTTTCAAGTAACATATATTTTGGTCTTTAAATAACGGGATTTAAAATGTTCAACTACTATGATTTTGTGTAAGTTTGTTTTCTAATAACAAGGTAGAAATATATGTGTACTACCGTAAAACGGGCCTTGAATTTGAACCGGAAACACTTTGTTTTCGATCGCAGTTCAAATGTGTGCATCCATTGTAAATATTCGTTGGTACGTCACGCCAGCTAAACACTGACATTGATTTTCGGTAGGTTTTCGAAAAAATCTGGCCCGAAACGGTTTTCTTTATGATAAGAACAGAAGGCAAAGTTGGTTAAGTGAGAACTGTATGCGGGAATGGTTGATCTAGCAGATGTCGTGCCATCCTAGTGATGTAATACACACATATATTACTTTAATCACCATTGTTGAGTATGCAAAGCTTAACGGTGGTCACGAGTATAATTTTGATTATAACGTAGGCAAACCGCGACGTACTGGATCCATCTATTGATGGATTCACTATGTCGCGGTTTGCGTACTTCATGGGGCCAGAATTTCAACAAAATATACGACGGAATATTCGAACGCTCCGCGTATTCGGTATCCAATTTTGATGGCTCGACGAACCTTTTGCTAGGCAAGAGGTCACGTGGTGGACAGATCAATTGGTGGATCTAGTACGTCGCCGTTTGCCACTATCAAAATTATGCGCGTGACCTCTGTCAATTAGCTTTGCCTTGCCAACATCGCTGAAAATAGTAATATGATTGAACGAAAGTCCAGTACCATAAAATCATGTGCAATGAATCCTGGCTTTCTAAGATGGAGTTAGTTAGAAGTCATATAAATACAGTATACGTGATTATTTATTGAACTTCAACAATATATCTCTGCGAGTCGTCCTCCAAGGCCCATAAACACTTAATTAGTACAAATTGCCTGCTGTATATACACATGGGAATTGGGAGCACACCTGTAAAGGTGACACGAACAGAAAGAATGTTTGCCAACAGTACAACGGTGGTGCTTTTATGTGGACAGTTATTGGTCATTCGTGTGTCAATACAATACCGGGGGTGGGGGTGTAGCTATTTGTAATTTACATATACCATTTACAATCCACATTTAGAGCATTTCCGTTGGAACAACAACATATGCATTATATGCACTCAATTTACTTCTTATGATTATTGTTTAAATTATTAATTTGTTGTAATGATAGTTACTCCTGTTTTGTCGTGGATGGAAATGAGTGTAAACATAATTTCACCTTCAACTGGTTAATTTGAATTTTTACATCGAATAACATAGAGGATATAGTTTTATATTTATTTTTATACTGTATACGTTATTTAACATTATTTTACAATAACAAACGACCTGACTGTGTATGTTTAACGTGTTCGATCTCAATGGGGTACGACAGGCCAAAACGGCGGACACATGCACACACACAGAGAGAGAGTCAGTGAGAGAGAGAGAGAGAGAGAGAGAGAGAGAGAGAGAGAGAGAGAGAGAGAGAGAGAGAGAGAGAGAGAGAGAGAGAGAGAGAGAGAGAGAGAGAGACAGACAGAGAGAGAGAGAGAGAGAGAGAGAGAGAGAGAGAGAGAGAGAGAGAGAGAGAGAGAGGAGAGAGACAGAGAGAGAGAGAGAGAGAGAGAGAGAGAGAGAGAGTGAGAGAGAGAGAGAGAGAGAGAGAGAGAGAGAGAGAGAGAGAGAGAGAGAGAGAGAGAGAGAGAGAGAGAGAGAGTGCGTGTGTGTGTGAGGAGGGAGGGAGGGAGGAGGAGGAAGGGAGGAAGGGAGGCAGGGAGGGAGGGTGGGAGGGAGGGAGGGAGGGAGGGAGGGAGGGAGGGACGAAGGGAGGGAGGGAGACAGAGAGAGAGACAGGCAGAGAAGCACATAGACCAACAGACAGATATGATATAAGTAGTATGTCAGGTTAATCAGCGTAGGTAGAATGATTGGACTGGGTGGAAATCCATGTTAAAAGATAGGGATTTCCACCGGGGCGCGCCCGGGTTAAAAGATAGGTCATTTTTACCCAATGTTAAACGTCAAATCAATTTATCGTACAGATATACGACGACTTTTTGAGTTGGAGTTATCAATTTTTAACCCCAAATTATCCTCTGAAACCTGTCCTACCAAATTTCCCTTTGTTAAGAGATAGGTAATTTTCCCCATGTTAAAAGATAGGGATTTGCACCAGGGCGCTCCCATGTTAAAGGATAGGGAATTTTTACCCCATATTAAAAGATAGGGAATTCCCCCCCATGTTAAAGCATAGGAGCTATTATCGTAAACGTATACGACGGAATTTTGAATTTTCCCCATATTAAGAGATAGGGAATTTCCCCCCATGTTAAAGCATAGGAGCTATTATACGACGAAATTTTGAATTTTCTCTATGTTAAAGGATAAGAGTTATTATCGTAAACGGATACGACGAAATTTTGAATTTTCCCCATGTTAAAACATAGGGGCTCAAGCCTATCTAACCTACAGCTCATAACCACTGACAAACAACTTACAAACTCTGATATACAACACACAAACATTGAACTACAACAGTTATACACCGACCAACGACAAATAACCAGTACTAAACATTGACTTACAATCCACAAACACCGACATACATCATAGGTCAGACATATTGGCTAGTGTTATTAGGTAGTACCTAAATTCGTGTCTCTTATAAAACCCGTACTCGAGAAGTGTCTGGACATGTTTGTTTGTTGCGAGCGTGAGCGTACGCACCCTGTATGACGTCATAAAACTGCTACGCGCAGTAATTTTGTACGCGAGGTGATTTGGTCAAAGAGGTAGTGATTTGGTTAGCCATCGTTTTGAACTTGTGTGCTTGAATATAATTCCATCATTTGACGTCATGGTCAGTGAGTTACGTCATGGTATGCGCAGTAATTTTGTATGCGAGGTGATTTGGTCAAACAGGTAGTGATTTGGTTAGTCATCGTTTTCAACTTGCGCGCTTGAATATAACAATTAGGTCGTAATCATAGTGATTTGGTTAGTCATTGTTTTGAACTTTCGCGCAGAAAGGTAATGCTATCATGTGATGTCATCAACAGTGAGTTCAAATTCCCCTGTAAAATTTCATTCTAGAAGTTTCTTTGGTAATTTTGTCAACACACTTCAAAACCGACACTACTGTGTGCTACTGTGTCCTGGAGACGTATCTGGACATGTTTGTTTGCTGGCGCGAACGCGCTCGCGTCCTGTATAACGTCAAAGCTATCATTGTGATTTGGTTAGCCATCCTTTGTAAGAACTTTATTAGAAAATTCAATCACGACCTTCAGAGTAAAATCATCGTTCACTACACTACACGCATATCACGCTATAAGCAAACTGTTATGAACCGGTAACCAAGCCCAAGGCTGTATGTGTTGGAAAAACATCCGATTATTTGTCCAGTGTTAAAACATAGGGAATTATAAAACAGGTACTTATCTGGTAAATTACTCAAACTACCTGCTATCTGTGTAATATTTTGATCAAACCCTTTGTCTTGTAACAGTATTTATCATACGCAATTTGTACTTACCGAGTTTAGTGCAGTTGATAGCCTGCTTTCAAAGTATTTTGAAGTGATACTCCGTGTCCAAATTATAACGACTCGGTGGCCTTGACACTAAAGTCGGTAAACCTCTTTTTGAAAACAGGCGCGTAACAAAGTGAAGCGTTATGACGAACAGTATATGACCATAATAATCTTCCAGACAGGGTGTACCAGTATTTATATAGTTTACTGTGTTAACAGTTAAGTGTACAAACTAACATTATATCGGTTTTGATCTGATTTCATACTGTAGTATCTAAATGTGTGCTTCTTCGGTAAAAACCTTTAAAACAATATTCTATCATAAAAAGTCCTAACCTGATATTGGTAACCGAAAATAGAGATCTACGTAAATTCAATTTGACCACAATACTTTACCATTGTTTTCCCTGTGACCGAAATGAAGAAGACACTGGTACGACACGTAGCATGTGCCGTTGTTGAACTCTCAAGACGACAATGTCGTGGTTGAAAGATATACCATCGTAGTAAATTTCATTACGACTGTATGTTATCTGATGTCATTCAAATTTGCATGCACTTTGACGAAGCTGTCGAGGCCATTAATTCAACTACAGTGGTGAAAGACTGTTTGAGTGTTTTGTTAGATTCAGGTGTGAAGCTATTCAATGTGACATCTAAACAGTTGTGAAATATCAATACTTGGTTGCAAGAAGCCGTTTCGAAACAGTGGCGAAACACTATGAAACAAATGGTTCTGACAATAATGGAGGGTGACTTGTAAATAACTTTATTTTGTCTTGTAAACGATTAAACTTTGCAAGACTCTGTATCAATGTCTAGTCTCTGATTCTTGTAGTTATGGAGCGTGACAAGTAAATACGTTTGTGCTGTTCACGAATAAACTGTTCAAACCTTATCTAGTGTCTTTTTCGCAGTGTGATGCAAAGCATATGTTGGGAACCTTACTAATAGCCTTACACTTCACAACTAAAGAGACTATCCGTGTTGTCAACAGCAAAGATACCAAGGGCAGTGATCATAGGGACAGGTATAGAGACATACATATACATAGATACATACATTCTGGACTTGTTTGTTTGTCGCGGGCGTGAGCGCGCGCACCCTGTATGACATCATTAAACTGCTACGCGCAGTAATTTTGTGCGCGAGGTGAGTTGGTTATACAGGTAGTGGTTTGGTTAGACCTTGTTTTGAACTTGCGCATTCTTGTAGTTTTGGAGCGTGACATGTAAATACGTTTGTGTTGTTCACGAATAAACTGTGCAAACCTTATCTTGTGTCTTTTTTTTGTAGTGTGATGCAAAGCATATGTTGGGAACCTTACTAATAGCCTTACACTTCACAACTAAAGAGACTATCCGTATTGTCAACAGCAAGGATGCCAAGGGCAGTGATCGTAAGGACAGGTATAGAGACATACGTATACATAGATACATACATTCTGGACTTGTTTGTTTGTCGCGGGGGTGAGCGCGCGCACCCTGTATGACACCATTAAACTGCTATGCACAGTAATGTTGTGCGCGAGGTGAGTTGTTTATACAGGTAGTGGTTTGGTTAGACCTTGTTTTGAACTTTCGCGTATGTAAAGTAATCCCATCATGTGACGTCATGGTATGTGCAGTTATTTTGTACGCGAGGTGAGTTGGTTAAACAGGTAGTGCTTTGGGGTTATCGCGTGGCATCCCTCCTCTTTCAGGCAAATAGACGGGTTATCGCGTGGTATAATAGACACGAGTTGCACAAACGAAATACTAAACTTAGCCCAACAGGTTGCACGAATTGAACTTACACCAACAAGTGGGACAAACGAAACACTAAACTTAGCCGAACACGTGGCACGAATCAAACTTTGACTAGCGAGATGCACAAACCAATCATTCAAAGAAACTTGTCTTACAAACGAAACACCAAACACTTAGATCAACGAGCGACAAGAACCAAACTTGTCGGACAAACGAAACACCAAACTTAACGGGTTACTGCATCAAATTCCACCAAAAGGGGGCAAATAGACGGTTTATCATGTGAGATTCCACCAATTTGGCGGAATTCCACAAGAATAGACGGGTTACCGTGTGAGAGTCCACCAATTCGACGGAATTCCACCAGAATAGACGGGATACCGCGTGAGATTCCACCAATTCGACGGAATTCCACCAGAATAGACGGGTTACCGTGTGAGATTCCACCAATTCGACGGAATTCCACCAGAATAGACGGGTTACCGTGTGAGATTCCACCAATTCGACAGAATTCCACCAGAATAGACGAGTTACCGTGTGAGATTCCACCAATTGGACGGAATTCCACCAGAATAGACGGGTTACCGTGTGAGATTCCACCAAATCGACGGAATTCCACCAGAATAGACGGGTTACCGCGTGAGATTCCACTAATTCGACGGAATTCCACCAGAATAGACGGGTTACCGTGTGAGATTCCACCAATTCGACGGAATTCCACCGGAATAGACGGGTTACCGCATGAGATTCCACCAATTCGACGGAATTCCACCAGAATAGACGGGTTACCGCGTGAGATTCCACCAATTCGTCGGAAATTCCACCAGAATAGACGAGTTATCGCATGACATCTCACCTCTTTCAAGCAATTCGATGGGTTATCGCGTGACATCTCACCTCTTTCAGGCAATTCGACAGTTTATCGCGTGACATCTCAACTCTTTCAGGCAATTCGACATTTTATCGCGTGACATCTCTACCAAACTTAGCGCACGAGAGTACGGCCGAGACATTGCATGAGACTACGGACGAGATATTGCATGAGACTACGGACGAGACATCGCACGAGACTACGTGTTCCAAGAACCATTCCGTTCTTTACATTTGAACAGTAAACACGTACATCACGAGCTTATGGACTAGTCTACCAGCTACCAACAAGCCTACATCATCATCATCACGTGCAGCCTTTCAGTACCCAGATTGCAAGAGACATTTCACACGTCGAGACACATTGAAACGACGCAGTGTCCTCAGTCGCTGTGCACTGTCGACAAACGCTACATTGGTGAAATCACTTGTCCTGGCGCTCACTACGACATCAGTGTAACAACAGACACTTATACCAAAGAGTGACAAGAACCAAACTTGTCGGACAAACGAAACACGAAACACTTAGATCAACGAGCGACAAGAACCAAACATCACATACCTTCATGTCAAGAGACGATCATCTATTCGGATTCATATCCAACGAGACGACCATAGGACTCGTATGAGGTATCGCTTCTTTTAACGGAAAACATATGTATATTTACAAATAGTGCGAGCGATCAGACACGATACGACCTTCTCGAGAGTCGAAAAAGGAAAGACCAGAATCGTCGGAAGTATGGTATATACACTAGTTTTCGGCGTAATCTCATTTGCATAGCCAATCAGACCGAACGTACATCACGTGACTTCCCTTAACACAACAACTGTGCACGTTCATGAGAGAGGCGACACCCGAGGGCACTCAACGGACACCAATATAATTAGTCAGAGTATTGCCATCTACCGGCCATGATAGATCTCTATTCGTTGACACACTTCCGGGAATACCGGAAGCATAGAGGCCGCCACGACAGTCAAGTAACTTCCGGTGCGACGTCACTTCCGACGTAGCGTCCCTAGTAGAGACTGCCATGGCAAGCGAATTTGAAAACTGCTATGATCGAAAACGACTATATCAATAACATGTAAGAAAAACCAACTGACAGGTCTTCATTCAAAGAGGTGACCATTATGGTTCCCGACGCCACTCAACGGACACCAATGTAATTAGTCAGAGTATCGCCATCTACAGGCCACGATAGATCTCTATTCGTCGACACACTTCCGGGAATAGCGGAAGCGTAGAGTCCGCCAAGACAGTCAAGTAACTTCCGGTAAGAGTTGAGATGTCACGCGATAACCCGTCGAATTGCCTGAAAGAGGTGAGATGTCACGCGACAACCCGTCTATTCTGGTGGAATTTCCGTCGAATTGGTGGAATCTCACACGGTAACCCGTCTATTCTGATGGAATTCCGTTGAATTGGTGGAATCTCACGCGGTAACCCGTCTATTCCGGTGGAATTCCGTCGAATTGGTGGAATCTCACACGGTAACCCGTCTATTCTGGTGGAATTCCGTCGAATTGGTGGAATTTCACGCGGTAATCCGTCTATTCTGGTGGAATTCCGTCGAATTGGTGGAATCTCACAAGATAACCTGTCTATTCTGGTGGAATTCCGTCGAATTGGTGGAATCTCACACGGTAACCCGTCTATTCTGGTGGAATTCCGTCGAATTGGTGGAATCTCACGCGGTAACCCGTCTATTCTGGTGGAATTCCGTCGAATTGGTGGAATCTCACACGGTAACCCGTCTATTCTGGTGGAATTCCGTCGAATTGATGGAATCTCACGTGGTAACCCTTCTATTCTGGTGGAATTCCGCCAAATTGGTGGAATCTCACACGGTAAACCGTCTATTTGCCCCCTTTTGGTGGAATTTGATGCAGTAACCCATTAAGTTTGATGTTTCGTTTGTCCAACAAGTTTGGTTCTTGTCGCTCGTTGATCTAAGTGTTTGGTGTTTCGTTTGTAAGACAAGTTTGTTTGAATAATTGGTTCGTACATCTCGCTAGTCAAAGTTTGATTCGTGCCACGTGTTCGGCTAAGTTTAGTGTTTCGTTTAACCCACTAGTTGGTGTATGTTCAATTCGTGCAACCTGTTGGGCTAAGTTTAGTATTTCGTTTGTGCAACTCGTGTCTATTATACAACGCGATAACCCGTCTATTTGCCTGAAAGTGGAGGGATGCCACACGATAACCCCAAAGCACTACCTGTTTAAACAACTCACCTCGCGTACAAAATCACTGCGCATACCATGACGTCACATGATGGGATTACTTTACATACGCACAAGTTCAAAACAAGGTCTAACCAAACCACTACCTGTATAACCAACTCACCTCGCGCACAAAATTACTGCGCGTAGCAGCAGTTTAATGATGTCATACAGGGTGCGCGCGCTCACGCCCGCGACAAACAAACAAGTCCAGAATGTATGTATCTATGTATATGTATGTCTCTATACCTGTCCCTATGATCACTGCCCTTGGTATCCTTGATGTTGACAATACGAATAGTCTCTTTAGTTGTGAAGTGTAAGGCTATTAGTAAGGTTCCCAACATATGCCTTGCATCACACTACAAAAAAAGACACAAAATAAAGTTTGCACAGTTTATTCGTGAACAACACAAACGTATTTACATGTCACGCTCCATAACTACAAGAATGCGCAAGGTCAAAACAAGGTCTAACCAAACCACTACCTGTATAACCAACTCACCTCGCGCACAAAATTACTGCGCGTAGCAGTTTAATGATGTCATACAGGGTGCGCGCGCTCACGCCTGCGACAAACAAACAAGTCCAGAATGCATGTATCTATGTATATGTATGTCTCTAAACCTGTCCCTATGATCACTGCCCTTGGTATCCTTGCTGTTGAAAATACGGATAGTCTCTTTAGTTGTGAAGTGTAAGGCTATTAGTAAGGTTCTCAACACATGCTTCGCATGACACTACGAAAAAAGACGCAAGATAAGGTTTGCACAGTTTATTCGTGAACAACACAAACGTATTTACATTTCACGCTCCATAACTACAACAATCAGAGTCTAGACATTGATACAGAGACTTGCAAAGTTTAATCGTATTCAAGACAAAAGAAAGTTATTTACAGGTCACCCTCCATTATTGTCAGAACCATTTGTTTCGTAGTGTTTCGCCACTGTTTCGAAACGGCTTCTTGCAACCAAGTATTGATATTACACAACTGTTTAGATGTCACATTGGATAGCTTCACACCTGATTCTAACGAAACATTCAAACAGTCTTTCACCACTGCAGTTGAATTAATGGCCTCGACAGCTTCGTCAAAGTGCATGCAAATTTGAATGACATCAGATAACATACAATCGTAACGAAATTTACTACGATGGTATATCTCTCAACCACGACATTGTCGTCTTGAGAGTTCAACAACGGCACATGCAATGTGTCGTACCAGTGTCTTCTTTATTCCGGTCACAGGGAAAACAATGGTAAAGTATTGTGGTCAAATTGAATTTACGTATATCTCTATGGGTCCATTTTCGGTTACCAATATCAGGTTAGGACTTTTATGATAGAATATTGTTTGAAAGGTTTTTACCGAAGAAGCACGAATTTAGATACTACAGTATGAAAACAGATCAAAACCGATCTAATGTTAGTTTGTACACTTAACTGTTAACACAGTAAACTATGTAAATACTGGTACACCCTGTCTGGAAGATTATTATGGTCATATGCTGTTCATCATGATGCTTTACTTTGTTACGCGCCTGTTTCGAAAAAGAGGTTTGCCGACTTTAGTGTCATGGCCACCGAGTCGTTATCACTTGGACACGGAGTATCACTTCAAAATACTTTGAAAGCAGGCTATCAACTGCACTAAACTCGGTAAGTACAAATTGCGTATGATGAGTACTGTTACATGACAAAGGGTTTGACCAAAATATTACACAGATAGCAGGTAGTTTGAGTAATTTACCAGATAAATAACTGTTTTATAATTCCCTATGTTTTAACACTGGACAAATACACGGATGTTTTTCCAACACATAGAGCGTTGGGCTTGGTTACCGGTTCATACCAATTTTCTTATAGCATGATATGCCTGTAGTGTAGTGAACGATGATTTTACTCTGAAGGTCGTGATTGAATTTTCTAATAAAGTTCTTACAAAGGATGGCTAACCAAATCACAATGATAGCTTTGACATTATACAGGACGCGAGCGCGTTCACGCCCGCAACAAACAAACATGTCCAGATACGTCCCCAGGACACAGTAGCACACAGTAGTGTCGGTTTTGAAGTGTGTTGACAAATGTACCAAAGAAACTTCTAGAATGAAATTTTACAGGGGAATTTGAACTCACTGTTGATGACATCACATGATAGCATTACGTTTCTGCGCGAAATTTCAAAACAATGACTAACCAAATCACTATGATTACGACCTAATTGTTATATTCAAGCGCGCAAGTTGAAAACGATGACTAACCAAATCACTCCCTGTTTGACCAAATCATCTCGCGTACAAAATTACTGCGCATACCATGACGTCACTCACTGACCATGACGTCAAATGATGGAATTATATTCAAGCGCGCAAGTTCAAAACGATGGCTAACCAAATCACTACCTGTTTGACCAAATCACTTCGCGTACAAAATTACTGCGCGTAGCAGTTTTATGACGTCATACAGGGTGCGCACACTCACGCTCGCCACAAACAAACATGTCCAGACATGTCTCGAGTACGGGTTTTATAAGAGACACGAATTTACTAGGTACTACCTAATGACACTAGCCAATATGTCTGACCTATGATGTATGTCGGTGTTTGTGTATTGTAAGTCAATGTTTAGTACTGGTTATGTGTCGTAGGTCGGTGTATGACTGTTGTAGGTCAATGTTTGTGTGTTGTATATCAGTGTTTGTAAGTTGTTTGTCAGTGGTTATGAGCTGTAGGTCTGATAGGCTTTAGCCCCTATGTTTTAACAGGGGGGAAATTAAAAATGTCGTCGTATACGTTTACGATAATAACTTCTATCCTTTAACAAGGGGAAAATTCAAAATTTCGTCGTATACGTTTACGATAATAGCTCCTATGCTTTAACATGGGGGGAAATTCCTTATCTCTTAACATGGGGAAAATTCAAAATTTCGTCGTATACCTTTACGATTTTAGCTCCTATGCTTTAACATGGGGGAAAATTGCCTATCTTTTAACATGGGGTAAAAATTCCCTATCCTTTAACATGGGAGCGCCCTGGTGGAAATCCCTATCTTTTAACATGGGAAAAATTACCTATCTCTTAACATAGGGAAATTTGGTAGGACAGGTTTCAGAGGATAATTTGGGGTTAAAAATTGATACCTCCAACTGAAAATGTCGTCGTATACCTGTACGATAAATTGATTTGACGTTTAACATTGGGTAAAAATGGCCTATCTCTTAACCCGGACGCGCCCCGGTGGAAATCCCTATCTTTTAACATGGGGTAAAAATGGCCTATCTCTTAACCCGGGCGCGCCCCGGTGGAAATCCCTATCTTTTAACATGGATTTCCACCCAGTCCAATCATTCTACCTACGCTGATTAACCTGACATACTACTGATATACATTGTAGATCTTCCTTATGTACGTACGTGGGACGACTTGGGTAGCTATTCCAAGACTTGTGAGTAACTCTTGGTCTTGGCCCCCCGCCACGCCTGCCAAGATGTCGTTGAAGAAGTTGTATAACTGTAGCCGAGGTCAGACAATCACAGCGATATTCGTACTGTAGTAGTAAAAGCTTTGTTTAAAGATGGTAACCACGTCACGTTTATAGCGTGATTTTTATTCGGCCCACAGAAGCACACGCACGCACACACTCACACACACCTACACTACAATATACACGAATTTACTATATTCAAGAAATAACAATGATACAAATATAAATACATAAACGTAATGAAATTGTAAAAGCGTTTCACAAAATAAGCCCGACATATTTGGCCCGTTCCCCACTTCCACCAAAAATACGTGTACTTTACTGTCACTTTATATTCTACGCCCTCTATATATTCTAACGTGTAACCACACACTAGACAGACCGACCGACCGACCGACCGACCGACCGACCGACCGACCGACCGACCGACCGACCGACCGACCGACCGACCGACCGACCGACCGACCGACCGACCGACCGACCCACCGACCGACCCACCGACCGACCGACCCACCGACCCACCGACCCACCGACCCACCGATCCACCGACCCACCGACCCACCGACCGACCCACCGACCGACGCTCACTCATTCACACACTCAGTCACACACTCGTTCACTCACTCATTTGTTGTGAATCGTCGATAAGACCTGATAACAAGGCAACCCACCCTAGTTTGGTCGTTTTCGTTGGCGTACTCTAAGCTCTCATAGATCGACCACGCCTGCTGTCTCCTGGCCTCCAGCCGTTCGAGATAACGTCGGTACCAGCGTTGTATAACCACAATCGCTCTAATTGCTGCAAAACGTTCGTTAAAGCTGTATTCTCGAGAGTCTTATGCTACACAGACAACATACTGTAATTGGCAACGTTTCGCAACTGTTTAAAATTTGCATTCAGAGTTAAATACCAGTTGTAACTGTTTTTAAGAAAGTGTGTACATTGTACATGTACAATATGAACAATAGTTACTTATTTGACCATTTTTGCTACCATATTAAATTATGTCACTTTGACATTTGATATGCTGTTCGATAAGTTATGCTTTCGCCAAAGGTACATGTCGCCAAGTCCCGTCGACGGAATAATAAACGTATGGCACAGATTTTCATCTTTAATGCTGTTTTATCTTAAAATTGAATATTTTTGGAGGAAAGTGCTATATAACGTATGTGACACGTTGATTCACTGATAATTTGTATTGAAAAGTTGAACGATTTCAGAATGCAAGTCTAAACAAGATCTTGGAAATAGCATGCGTTGATGTCTAAACCATTCTTATACAAATTAAATTGAGTATTAGTTTATTTGGCTATAGAACTTGTAATTGTCAATATTGAATAGTTTTTTTATACAGATTTTTTAACACAAGGAGGTAAAATCGCTCAAAATTTGCCAGAAATCCTGGGAACAGGAGGGCATGTTTTAATAAAATCCTGGGGCCTAATGGGTTAACAAGATTTAACAAGATTGCCACCCAGAGAATTAACTCTAGATGGCAGGTGGACAAGGAAGTCCTTTGGCTTATCTAGAGTCCAACGCTTTTATCTACATGTATCCTGCCCTTTTGAGGGAAGTGTCGATTTTATTTCTAAACATATTCACGCTACTAGCATCCACACATTCAACAGATAATCTGTTCCATTAATTTACAATCCTTTGTGAAAATGAGAACTGTCTTATATCTAATCTACGCTGCTCCTTTGCTAATGTAATTTCATGTCCTCTAGTCCTTCTATCTTTCTTAACTGAGAAAAAACATTTCTATAAATATTTTCATAACCATTCAACATTTTAAACACTTCTAACTGATCTCCTCTCAATCTCCTGGTCTCTAGTGTTGTTAAACCGCATTTTTAGGCGTATTTCGCAACTAAGATCCTTCAGTTTTGGTATCGTTTTAGTTGCTCTCCTCTGTACTCTTTCTAACATATTATGTCCTTCTTGCGATATGGCCTCCACGCTTGTATACACTATTCTAAATGAGGCCTAACTATTGTCTTGTATAGCGGTGTTACTAGTTCTTTTTCTTTATATGCTATATTTTGCCTAATCAATCCCCCTTGAACTTAGCCTCTGGTACTGGCAGTGAATTAATATCTTCTCTGGTAAACACTGAACTAAAGTACTCATTCAGATCTTCTGCCATTAAGAATCCCTCTGATATTATATTTCCAGCACTATCTTCTAGAGGACCGACCTTATCTTGAACTGTCTGTTTGCTTCGAACATACGCATAAAAACTCTTGTTGTCATGTTTTATATTACTAGCTAATTGTTGTTCATAGCTTCTCTTTGAATTTCTAATTTCAGCTGTAGCTTGGTTAAGTGCTTCTTTATAACTGTTATAGTCTTCATCATTTCCAGTATATCTGTATGACTTCCACATCATTTGTTTATACTTAATTTTTATAATGGCTTCTTTCAATAATTGTTTCTTTTTGGACCGTTTCCCATGTTTTTTGAAGGGTACAAATTTATCGACTATGCACTTAATTTGACTCTTTAATATATTCCAGCATTCTGTTGCTGTCTTATTTTTCAGTGTGTTATTCCAGTTTATCTTTGCTAAATATTTCCTCCTGTCCTTATACCTTTCTTTGTGAAAATTTCTCCTATACTGCTTTTTACTATTCCTTTCTGATTTTACTTTGATGGTAAAATGTATTTGGTTGTGATCGCTACTCCCCAGTGGCTCATATATCTTGACATTGTCAACTAATTCATTCTGTGAGGACAAAACTATGTCTACCACATACTCACCCCTGGTTGGTTCTAGCACATGTTGAGAAAGGAAAGTATCTTGAACTAAAACTAAAAACTTGTGGCCCTCACTCCCCATACTCTGAAGAGATTTCCATTGTATATGCCCGTGGTTAAAATCCCCCATAATAATACAGTCCCGTTTGCTTACTTCCCTTATAGCGTTTTGTATTTTTTCATTCTCTTCTATGTTTATGTTTGCACTTCGATAAACTAACCCAACTGTTAACGTTGAGTTTCCTATAACTATGTTACACCAAACAGCTTCTTCGCAATCTGCTTCCCTTTCTAATTTTATTTAATAAGCCTGGATATATTCTTTAATATATAAAATAACTCCACCTCCCTTTCGTCCTATTCTATCTTTCCTAAACATTACATATCCTGTCAGTCCCAATTCAGCATCTGATATATCTGTGGCGGTCCAGGGTTCGGTTATACCTATTATATGAGGGTCAATATCTTCTACCATACTGTTTAGTTCATTTCTTTTGTTTACTATACTCCTTGCATTTAAACAAACACATTTACATCCAGCTTCAGAAGAGTTTTCTAGACTGTTATTTGCTGATTTATTTGTGCTGTCTTTATCTATGCCTCCATTTTCAGGCTTTTCTGTGAGTCCCCCCTGCGAATCTAGTTTAAATAGATGCAACCTGTCCCACTGTCAACAGATCGCAGCAGGTTCTCTGAGAAAACTGCTGCCCCCTTTCCACTAAGATGGAGGCCATCTCTCATGTACATATCTTCCCTCCCAACAAAGTATCCCCATAAATATGTGAATCCCACCCCCTCTTCTTCACACATCAAAAGGTTAAGAGATGAGACAGCACCCAATCATGACTTCACTGTTACGTTCTGGTTGGTGAGGTAGAGTCAGTATACCTGCCGCCAGTCAATTCGTCCCCCATTGCTATATACTTGTCAGTCACATGCCTTAGAAACAACAGCCGAGTAGTCGGTAACAAAACAGCGTCCGCATATAATATTAAATCAACATGACATTTGTTTTATCGTCGAATAGTTGTTAGTATTAGCAAGATCCGCCTTTGAAGTTAAACATTGTGTGACAGTTTGACAGTAGGTGCTTAAATAACTAGATGAAATAAGTACGTAGCGCAGACTATACTACTGCATTGCATATATTAATTAGAACACAGGCAACAGACCGATAGACGCAGCGACGCACCCACTAGCCCTTGTAAACATGACCGCTGGTGTGCATATCGCAGGCACGCCATACTATAAATGTAGCATTGCAGTTGCAATTAACGTTTTAATAAATAAAATATCGACGGTTTACTTCGTTTCATTAACAAATGGAATTGAAGAGGATATTCCTATGACAATAAATGACCATACATGGAGTAGTACACCGTTAAGTGAGAGTGGTATCAGTTAGAGAAAATTCAATGTACATCACTGGCGTGGCCGGATTGGAAGAACTTGACGAAATCGCTGCATGCTCATACTTAATGACGAATACATCGGTTATATGTTATAACTCATACATTACAGGAAGGGAAAATTTACTTGAATGTTTCTTAATAATTGGCTATGCTTTGCTTACAATTATAACTAGAACAACAAGCGTGGCATGGACATTAACACACAGAATGTTTCAAACAGGTAACTTAGCTATTGAGAATGTGTGCATGTACGACCTCAGTTCGTTTCAATCATAAGGCTTATATAATAAATATGCGACTAATGACGTATACTAAACATAACCAAGCAACAAGAATACATAACTTAATTAGTGAAGACGAAAAGGTTACATACTCAACGCGTTTGTTTCTTTACTGGTGGTTACGTTATCTGAAACGAGATCCCTTATTCGTGTTACAACTACCATACATATGATGCAAAGGCATTTTCACCATACGATGCATGGTGAAATATACCACCAACGATATATTCTACATAACATTGTTAGTTTGAATATCTAAATTAGGAATAACAATGTGGAAATATTTGTTTAGTAGTACACATACTGAATAAGTTTGGTAATTTAATGCGGTAGTTCTAATTAAATTATTGCAAAGAGTGCCCAAGTAAAACATTGAGGAGCTAGTATGGGTCTCAGGGATAACGTGCCTACCTAAATCGCTTGCGGCAAATTCGACATTTTATACTAATACTACGCCTTCTCGAACTGACGAAGCGCCGAAGTCAACCAACTAAAAACTGTGTAAGTAATAACATATTAAATAACATGTGCTCGAATCTCTACCCAAACCCGTTTTTTCTCGCGGCTACGAATGATTACCGTAGACGGACTAAGCGACTAAGTTATGCAGTGCGTCTTCAGGAAAAAAACGGGGAACTATTGACAGGGTCAACGCTGCTAGGCAGCTTCAAGAGAAATGTTACGAACAGGATGTGGACCTCTACACTACCTTCATTGACCTGATCAATGCATTTGACACAGTCAGCTGTGATGAGCTGGGGAAGGTAATGGAAAAATGGCTGCCCGAATAAATTCATCACCAAAGTTCGACAACTCCATGACAGCATGCTTGCGCGTTTCCTTGAGGGTGGCGAGTCAGCTGTCTAGTCCCCATGCCAATGAAATCAGGTGTTGCATCTATACAAAACCTAAGACATTTAGACATTCTCCGTGACATTCTCTTTGCCGACGAGTGTAATTCACAAAGCAGGGAATTGTTCTCTTCTCCATGCGATACATTCGTTCTTATGATCAGCACAAATGGGATGTATCAACCTGCTCCAGGAAAGTATTACATCGAACCCTATTAATGACCAGGACCTGACAGCTGTTAATAAATTCACCTTCCTTGGTAGCATATCGTCCTGGTTCGTCATATTGACGACGAGATCAATGCATATGCAAGGATTGCCAAAGCAAGTGTTGCCTTTGGTAGACTATGTGTCCCAGTCACGGTGCGTCAAGGATCGAGTGAACCAACGGAAACACCGATAGTCTACAGAACAGTTGTCATTCACTCGTCTCTGCATGCAAGATAAGGACCGCGTAGCAGCGCCATGCAAAGAAGCTAAATCACTTTCAGATGAGTTGTTCCAGGAGCTGCTGAAAATCAAATGGCAGTACAAAGTTCCAAAAGTGCTCATCCAGTACAGCTTGCCAAGCATATATATCATGCTAAACCAGGCACATCGGTAGGCTGGCCACGCGACCACAATAGATACGCGTCTGCCAAAGAGTGCATTCTTTTCTACTGTGACCTGACAAACGCTCTCGTGGAAGCCAAACTAAGCGCCCTGAAGACAACAAAGATCTTTACCATCGATATTGGGTCTTGGGAGAAGCTATCGCAGCGAAACTGAAATATATGTTGCCTTCTTCGACCAAAACCGTGTGCTGCCCTATGTATGCAAGAGAACCCGGGAAATCTGCACAAACAATCTGTAAAATACTGAATCTGTTTATTTGTATGTACATGAAACCTTGGTGGATGTTCTAGTTTCAGTTATGCCGTTAGTCACTATAGGAAGTAAATGCCACACCACGTTAATCGAGCTGAACGGGTCACTAATGTTACCAGGAGCAGTTTGCCTTGGGCCATTAGCATATATACCTAAAGTCGCCTGGACGTAGTAGTTATTGAACACATACGGCATGATAAGTTAGTTTTGTTAGTTAATTGTGTTGGTATAAAATTAGAACCTGTGAGGTGAGGAGTATCCATTTCCTGATCATTCTCATTTGTCTTGTTGATGGTATGTTTCATCCAACTAGACACCGTAGCTTTAACAAAGTCACCGGTGTGACCTGCTTTGAAAGGTACATAGAGCATGCGATATCTGGTGCGACTGTTATCCATTATTTGTCTTATGAGATTGATTTCCTAGTGAGGGACGTTAAAGTAATACATTTTCACATCTGGACAAAAGCATGACATTTGGCATAGATGACCTTGATACCATACTAGTTCAGAATTTTGATGGAAGCAACCTGACATTTTGATGCTTCTGCCATTTTGTGCAAAATTCAAAATGGCCGCCACCCGAAATCGAAAATTGCCAGATCTCTGGAACCTGTGCTCCGATTTGAATAATCGTAGTGTCGTTTCTAGGGATTTTAAGAGTGCTAAAGTGATTGGTTTTTGAATCGATTTATCGTCAAGGGTCATTGTGAAGGTCAAATAATTTCCGCTAAAGCACTACTTTCTTAATATTTTCTCTTATTTATCTCTTGTATCCCCCAGTACGATTATTATTATCTTGATGCCTTTCACGGGGTCTTCATGTACCCTCAGCCTATCGATGAGATCGTTCCAAGGTCAGTATGGTTTCATGACATTGCTGTTTATCAAAGCTACGTGTATGTGGCATTGGGTCTTTCACGGAATATGGTATAGGCAGTGGATATCACAACATGATATTAGTTGTGGAAAATATAAAGTTTAAATATAAATATATTGTAGTGGAAAACATAAAGATTATTTCAAACCAGTGAAAGGAATACCCTTAAGACCATGACATAGGACTTAGGCACCACCAGTTACACGTGCACGTACTATTTACAGGCAATCAACTTGCAGGATCGCATCAAAATCCTTCTCGCCAGCAAGACATGAGATCTATTGTTATTTACAGTCCATCGTTGATGATGCATCCACCGTCACAGCGAGAAGGAATAGTGCATTTGATACCTGCCCTGGTACATTTGCAATTTCTTCTGCAGGCTTTTCCACACCCACATTGGTGAAAGAGGGCATACGCTTTGCTTGCGTCGGCTTGCACTATCCAGAATGGTGCCCAGACTTCCGTTTTTACGTCTTGCACCCAACGTTACGTTGTAATTTTATGATATAAAGAAGCTGATTAATATAATGGTGATTGTCCAGGTGGTCCTCGACATAAGCCTCTTGGGGTTTCCAGAGGATCTCTTCAGTTGCAGTATAGGTTTTTTGTAATCCATTGTAAATATATTCAGAAATGTGCAGTGTGACCGAAATAAAGTTATATTTTATTATAACCCCACGCTGAAGCATCTGGAACATCTTGGTGTCGTTGCCTTGCTTGTCTCCGGATATAACCCGCCTGGTATAGAGCTTGTCTTGCATGCTGGAGCAGGGCTCCCTGTGTGTGTGGGGGGGGTCGAGCGTCCGAGTACCATGCGTGAAGAGTTGATGTCTGGCATCATTCACCCTTGAGCACCCACTGCTCTTGCTGTACATGACAACAGTCCAGCGTTCAAAGCGTGCCATATGGATGGAGTCGAGTGTCAGGAGTCTAGGGTCATCGGAAAGAGCAAGTAGTATTTCAGTAAGGTATGGGTACGCCTGCCATGCAGTTTTCTTACCGATGCCAAGGAAAGCTGACGTCGTATCACACCCGGTGAAGGAATGGAACAGTGGAAGCGTGAGGGACTTCTCAGGACCAAGTCTTTGAGTGATTGCATGAACCGGGATGTGCTGAAAGGCTTTTCCAGTTCCAAAGCCTATCCACAACTCCATAAAACCAAGGCTGCCAAAGTGGCCAACAACAATGATGACAATATCACTGTCGACCGTGCGGGTGAAAGTCTTTGAGTGACCTTGTTGTGCGGCGTGAGAGAGATGCAGAAATATCCTGCTATCTGCCTCCTGGTGATTTCATGGCATGGTCGTGTCCAAGGCAGCTGCCGATTGGCTGTGAGAGGTATTCACCAGGACGAGATCGTCATACGTGTAGCAAACCATAACATTGGTGAGCTGAGACGATGCCATCAGTATGCAGTTTCTATCCGACATATAGCAGGAAGGGCATTCCCGCTTTGCAGTTTTGAACATTTTCAGGTGAGAGAGCGTGCATGCGACGTTCGGCCTCTGTTTGTTGACACCTTCAGAACCGGCACCCAAGGGGGCCGGTCATTGGAGTACCAGTTCCATGAACGTCAACAACGCTTCAGGGACGGGTGATTGTAAGCAGTGTGTCTCGAAATGTCCATTGAATGGTACTTGAGATGATGCAATAATACTGTCTGATAATAAAAGCTGCCTTGACGATGCTGTGAGCATCTTGCCTATTACGTTCATAATCCGACATCAGAGTTTTACCGACAGTTCGCTTGTGTGCAATGAATGTCATATGTCCGCGTCCTAGTCCTTCTCCTTCTACCTTCAGCTCATCGGGAGCCATTGTGACCGAGTGTTCCGCGAATCTCTGTAAATGGATCTTCGTGGTGACTGGCTTATCCAGTTCTTTCCTCTGTTGACGTTACATACCCGCAAGGTCATTTACAGGCAACACACGTTATGATTCAACAACATATGCAGCTAACTGAGCCATCTCCAATTTATCAAAGCAATCACGGTAACGTGAATCCTTAGCACTAGAAGACACTTTTGTCCCAGCTGCAGATCTAGCAGCTTTTCTAAGCTTGGTTAAACACAAACTATGATAATACACATCACATGCATGAGCATCTGATGACATCTGCAGCTTAGTATATAACTCCCAGTCACCGGCTTCTTGAACACAGGATCTCAATGTGTTATCTACATCGTCGGTTTTTGCTTTATGAAGCTCCTCCCTTGCCCCACACTTGGCAGATGCTGGCACTTCACGATCAACGCTGGCATTGAAACTAGAGCGAGTCTTTTTCGGACTAGGTGGAGTTTGCAATTGAGATACCCTCTTGCAACTCTCTCTCTTTTGAACAAATTACCATTGCAATTTGATCGACAGGATTTGTGATACACTGCATTATTTGCAAGCACAGTTTTGGCAATACAATTTCCATCATTCAAACATGTAAGTCTAATACCATCTGGCAATGCATTGATTGACTCAAAATATGTGATGTCCTCCTCTAGAGTGTCATATGCTGAATGGTATCGCGGCTGACTGGCTAGGCAGCGCAGACCTTCCTTTTTGAGCCTTTGGCACAAACAACATAAAGACCATTGAAATGATTTATTGTCATCTGTTGTATCCATATTGTTCCTCGTGATGCAGACTACAGGAACGTCACTCTGACTATGAGTCCTACTGTGGACACATCGCTCTAGTCCGAACACAACACGCAACTCCTGCAACAAACAAGGATTATATACCCGTATTTATTCTATGTTTTGGGACACCCTAAAAATCTAGCAAAATAGTTATTTTTCTGTACCATATGTTTTGGGATACCTTTGTAAATAAATAAAAAAAATTTTTTTATATGTATTGGGACACCAACCAATCTTGTTTCTGATGAGATACTACCCACGTTTATAATCCAGCATATTTATATGTTGCTAATTGCAAGATTGTGGACCAGGCGTAAGCGATGAACAGTTTGTATCAACGCAGCCGCTAACGCCGGTGTGTAATTTGCATCGCCATCGGTCGACTATTTGATTATAATTCAGTTAAACTATCCAGTAATGTTGTTTACTTAGTGGCATGTACCGATTATGAAATATTTATACTTCAGTCTATATAAAACATGGAAGTAATACTATTATGCTTCATATGGTAAAACGATATTGTTTCAAAACGGTAAACACAACAACATACACTGCTATAATACCAGGATGCATTGCGCTTGTCGCTTGAGGCGCTCTCTTGCGATTACGATGTTATCTAACTCCAGTAAGCGCATAATATATACATCGGTATATTGCCTCCATAACTGGATTTGAGCTCAACCCAACACATGACTTTGGATCCAATTGATTGACGAAAACTTATAAATAACTTTGGGTACAAGAAAACCCAATGATACATTTAGAGATCACGATCGCCATGCCAGTGGATACAAGGAGGTCATTGCACCATGATACTGACCCTCAAAATGTGTGACCATAATCCTCAATTGAAAACAAATCTTTATCAATCCACTCAGTGGACACAAATTACCTATGAACCGATAGTGAGGACACACACCTGGGTGTCTACTCGTGTTTTGGTGACTACCTGACCACGTCATTGACCTCTAGCATGTGACCTTGACCCTAAATCGATTCAAAAGATCAAGATCATCCACATCGGAGCACAGATTCCAGAGATCTAGCAATTTTCGATTTTGGGTGGCGGCCATTTTGGATTTTGCACAAAATGGCAGAAGTATCAAAATCTCAGGTTGCTTCCATCAAAATTCTGAAATAGTATGGTATCAAGGTCATTTGTGCCAAATGTCATGCTTTTGTCCAGATGTGAAAATTTACGGTCCTTGCTGACATTAACATTCCTCAGTAAACAGCACGTGACTGAACTGACCCACGTGGTGGTCACATCCTCAGCCTCGTGATTACACGAAATACGCCCGATTGTATCGTATCTACCGCATCAGTTGAAACTCTGTTAGCTGACCATCGTGTGATCAAATGTGACCTTGTAACGGCCGAGAAAAAGATCAGCTACAGAAAATAATCGGCAATAAACGATGCTGAGTTTGTTGCAGACCTGTCAACATCGTGACTGCTAACCGACCCTAGCAACAACATCGATGAACTGTCTCTTCAACACAACACCACTATTGCAGATTTGATAAAAAAAGCATGCACCGCTCACCAGCCGTGTTATCACCATCCGCCCCAAGACACCCTGGTACAATAGTGAGCTGTCAGATGCGAAACGCAAACTTCGGCGAGCAGAGCGGCGGTGGCGAGAGACGCGGCTGGTCGTGCATAGAAATATTTTCACAACTAAACAACTTATGACGGCAAAGTCCGCGTTTTACTGTCAGAAAATCCAAGAGTCTGCCCGTGACACGAAAGCGATGTACCGAGTCACGAATGACATCACCGGACGCAAACAACCACCAATGCTTCCAGAATGCAACGGCTCGCATGAGGATTTGGCGGAACGTTTTCTTTGTATATTTCTTCACCGTGACGCGCCACCACCGTTGCTGCCAATCGACAACAATCACCACCACCTTTGTACTCACTCTGTCAGCATTTATACCGACAACAGCCACAGCTATCGTTCGACTCGTTAACAAATGCCCTTGCAAATATGTCTCTTTTGACCCTTGGCCGACAGCACTGTTGAAGACAAACATCGATAGCATCGCACCAATTCTGGCGTGTACCATCAATCTGTCACTGGAATCTGCGACAGTACCATCTGAAATGAAACTTGCGCAGGTCACGCCACTATTTAAGAAGACTGGTCTTGATGCAAATGACATTACGAACTACCGCCCTATATCCAATCTGAGCTTTGTGTCAAAGTTGTTGGAAAGGCATGACGCGGCTGACCTTCGGCCCTACATTGACGAAAACAAACTGCTTGACCCGTTCCAGAGCGCGTATCGTCCGCAGCACAGCGCCGAAACAGCACTCTCGCGTATTCACGACGATATCATGCAGGCACTCGACCATCGAAAAAGAGTAATACTCGTCCTTCTTGATCTTACTGCTGCTTTCGACACTGTGGACTACGCTATACTACTCAGGCAAATGAAATCCATCGGCATCCGTGACTCGGCGCTGGAGTGGGTAGCATCGTACTTGTCGGACAGAACACTGGCGATAAAAATCAGCGATGCCATTTCTCGCTGGCAACGGTTGACCTATGGTGTGCCTCAGGGATCGGTTCTTGGTCCCTTACTGTTCAAAATATACTGTATGCCAATCACTGCCATATTCGCTAAACACCACTTAAAATGCCACTTGTACGCCGATGGCACTCAACTCTATGTCGACTTCCCACGTGATCAGACCTATGTCTATACCCACCGTATCGAACAATGCACCATCGACATAAAACGTTGAATGACGAACCATCAACTGTTACTAAATTAGGCAAAGACCGAAATAATTGTCTTCTACGCACCCAACACCAAAGTGCCACCTACGATTACGAGAGTCGACGTGTGTGGGTGTGACATAACGCCTCGGCCGACAAGACATTGGGGTTTTCTTGGACAGTGGGCTGGATATGTCGGTGCAGGTTGTTCGTACGTGCCAGGCGGCATATTTCAACTGCACAACATCGCCAAGATACGACATTGCCTGTCCGTTGCTGCATGTAAAACCATCGTTCATGCTCTGGTGACCTCAAGGCTGGATAACGGAAATGCGGTGTTGTTTGGCATCAACGAGCGATTGCTACAGAACAGCGCGTGTAGTAACGCAGCAACGACGTCGATATCAGTCTGACATTTTGCCATAATATTTTACATATCTTGTGTAATATATTTACTGTGTAAGCTCGAACAATTGTATATTTATATTTTAACAATGTTGTATTGTTATGCGCCTCTGAGCAGAATTATATTCCGGATATATGGCTCGTTATAAATACAATTATTATTATTATTATTTAGATAAACTATAAAAGCTGTGTCAGGAAAAGGGTTTTTGTCTGGCTAGTCAGCACCTAATGTAGGAGCAAGAGCCGGGATAAGAACAGGTGAAAGGTAGGTTTCAGATCTACCGGGAACCGGATTTTTCGCAAGGAATCCTGGTAAGAAAGACAAGGTTGTTGAGCATGGAGTTCAACTGAATTTGACATCAGCAGAGAAAGCATTAACTACACCACTGCGCTTGACAGCAACACGAGTAGGCAAACTTTTTAGTAAGATCCGCCAAAACTTAGGTTCGTAAGGAGTATCCATAAGATGCCTCAAGACGACAGCAAGATCTTTGTCTCCCTAAGAACTCATTCACTAGGAACCTTATCAGAAAGGTATCGCTGACTTGCCCGACAACCACAGAGAGATTGTCAGAGTGTGCCAACTGAAGTGACCAATAATTCGTGAGGAACTCAGAAAGATTGACTGGTCTATCGATTAGTATATCTGTCAGTTGGTGTAACTGAACGTTTGGCCTGTCGTTCTGGTACGATCCTGGTCCTGGTACCATCATGTCCAAGAGGCGTGTTGGAAGATGCAAATGACAGAGTTTGGAAATGTTGATTCCAGTGGAATGGAGTTAAATCCACGCAGTCACGACAACGATCCCCGGGGGCACTTAGGGAACAAAGGGAAAAGGAATAATTCCCTGTCGTGGTGGAACAGAGTCCCAAATAATCAGTATGTAAGAGCAAAACAGAAAATAAACATTTCTGAAATTATTCTCCTCTAAACGTTTCCCAAAAAAACATGAGGCAAATATATTGAACAATTGTCATACATGGAACAATAAAGAAAACACCTAGTAGTTCAACTACGACCATAACTGGGACAACTGGTGTATTTTTAATGGCCATCGAGGAAAAGAGGAAGGGTGAGGTTATACACATGAGTTTACTAGTGTCAGTCTGACTCAACGCTTTGGTGCCCTAATATATCAGGTAGACTGACACTAGTCTAGGACTATGAACGTTCTCTCGTAACGGGGCAGGGTATCTATAATCAGGATATATACATAAATTATATAATAAATTGTTATTGTATGTAGAAAACATTAAATTCTTATTAAATGTTTCACGTTACCAAATTACACGTCGATTGCATGGACGTGGTAGTTAGATAAGATGGGCGTGGCAGTATTATAGGCTGGTAATTCTGCATTGATTTGCATAACTGTAACTATATAGACTTAAACAAGCAGGAGTAATTTAGTAATGCAACGTTGGTTGTTTAATTACAGAGTTGCGATGTATTGTTTTGCAAGGTATGTTACACATTATTATTTGCAGACATATCTACCTGTATGTACATTACAACATTGTTATATTTGCCATAATGAGTGAATAACAAACAGGAATACATATTTTATGTGTACCTCTTTGGATGAATAACCAGTCGTCCATTATCATGTATGGTGTCATGTTATAGGCCTTGCTTTGACTTAATCTGTTGACCGATTATTGCTACTTTTTATACACCAGGACTTGTCATTATTATGACTGGGTGGCTCCCATGAGAGCGGCTTTCTTGCCTTAGTGGGAATCTCCCTGACCCTCACGTAATAATTTATATACAATTCTGTGATCATTATGCTTTTACATACTCACGTATTGAGTTATATGTATATGGGTCAAAATAAAAACTACTGTCTGTCTGTCTGTCTGTCTGTCGAACTTGGCGTTTGGTTGCACGAACTTAATTCTATGTATACTATCAGTGTGTGATTTAATCCCTGTTTTGTTTGTTATATTATATGTTTGTGTCTGTATCACTGGATACAGACACAAGGCCATGCAGCTTAAAATATTACGTGGTCACATTACTTTGTGATGTCTACATTGAAAGGGCTGTATTTGCGTAGCTATGACCACATTTCTGAAATGCTTAATACACACACAAATATATGTAATATAATCCTAAAGGCAGTATTTAAAAATATGTCTTAATGACACTCCAACATGCAACATGGTAACATTTTGCACTGTCTTGAAGCAAGTCCAAACAGTTAACTATCTGTGATCATTTACAGCATCTGACGGTCAATGAAACACTGAGATCAACAGACGAATTGCTCAGGCCAAAACAGTTTTTCACAACATAAAAAAAGGTTTCAACAAACAAATATATCACTTGAAATGAGAAAACATGTACTGCAATGCTACATACAGCTACATACATATTGCTATACGGATGTGAATCCTGGACAATAACTAAAAGTTCACAAAACAACCATAGAAGCATTGGAATGTGGTTCTTAAGAAGAATGCTGCAAGTACCATGGACTGAAAAGAACAGCAATGAAATCATTCTTATGACAACAAAATAAAAAAGAAAGATCATTAATACATTTAGAAGACAACAAGCACGACGTACAGGTCATATAGAGAAAGCTAGTAAATAGAATAAAACAGGAAAGATTTAAAGAAAAAGATCCAGAGGACGCCAAAGGATGAAAAAAATATGGTCTATCAACATGGTGTGGAAGGAGCACAGCAGAACTGCTACAAACTACAAACGACCGTGCGGTTTGGAGAACCAAGATTGCCAACGCCTGTGATAGACACGGCACGTAGAAGAAGAGGTATGTAATTATGAATTAACGAGACATGAATGTATTGGCATAGCGTATTTATTACTGCCGATCTGCTGTGGCTAATAAATATGCGAACACTGTTTTAGTAATAACATGTATGTTACAGAACGTGAAGTATTCCTGTGGGAGCTTTAAATTGACACATTCAATAATCCTATTGTGACCCAACTGCTTACAAGACAACGCAACAAAATGTGATGATAACACCATTGCCTGGAAACGGCGCGCCAAATTCGACAAAACACCACAACTCTGTAATTAAACAACCAACGTTACGTTCTAAATTACCCCTGCTACTCTATGCCTATGTAGTTACGTCTATAAAACAATATACAGGGGTGTATAATGACGGAGCATATAACACTGCCACGCCAGTCGTATCTAAAAGCGATGAATCTGCGTGTAAAGTGGTAACGTGAAACATTTAATAGGATTTAATGTTATGCATCCTTCTAATGCGCAGTACAATGCAATACTATAATTAAACCTACCATACAGCATTTAATATAATTTTATAAATGTAACAAAAATAACTTACCAGGCCGTATGTGTCTAATAACTTCTCGGCCCAGACGACTCTAGGAGTGTGTGTGTGTGTGTGTGCGTGCGTGCGTGCGTGCGTGCGGCGTGCGTATGTGTGTGTGTGTGTGTGTGTGTGTGTGTGTGTGTGTGTGTGTGTGTGTGTGTGTGTGTGTGTGTGTGTGTGTGTGTGTGTGTGTGTGTGTGTGTGTCACAAGACCCAAGGCAAACTGCGCCTGGTAACATGAGTGACCCATCCATTAACAACTCAATTAACCTCTGACGTCAAAATTGGAACTAGAACATCCACCAGGGTAATATATACATTCATACAAATATTCAGTGCTTTACAGATTTTTTATTTTTCGGTTTCGATTTCCCGGAATATTCTCGACTCGGCTCTGTTCGAACAAGCCAACACCCCTTTTTGTTTTGTTGCGACAGTCTCTCCCAACACCCAAGATATGTTATAAAGGTCGTTGCTGTCTTCAGAGCATTTATTTTGGCTTCCACGAGAGCGTTTCCCAAGTCACAATAGCATGCCCCCTTTGGCATGTCTGGCATTCTTTTCGCGTGGCCGACCTATCTCATATGTGTCTGCCTCAGCATACGTGTATAATGTTTAGCAAGCTATCCTGGACGAGCACTTCTGGTATTTTGTCCTGCCGTTTGATCTTCAGCAACTTCAGTAAATTGCTAATATGAAAGTGGTTTAGTGTGTTGGCATAGCGCTGGTACGCTGTCCATATCTAGCTTGCGGAGAATAGTGGTGGATGGAAACTACTGCGTACACTCTCAATGTCTTCCGCTATTTTACTACATCATTATCGCACCCAAACCGGGACACAAAGTCTGTCAAAAGTCACACTTGCTTTGGAAATCCTAGCATATGAACTGATCTCGTCGTCAATACGACGAACCAGGGAGAGTTCGCTGCCAATGAAGGTGAACTTATTCACATCACATCCTGGTCATTAAATAATTATATTGGGTTCGATGCAGTGTTTTGTTGGAGCTGATATACCACATTTGTCTTCTTTGTGCTGATCATAAGATTGCAATTATCGTATGTGGAAGAGAACCCCCTACTTTGCGGATCATAGACCGACGGCTGTGACCCAGCATTCAGTGCACACACGCCGGCAAACAAGACGTCACGGAGAGTGTCTACCTGCCCTATGTCTTGGTCGGGAGTCGTCTACGATTGAACAGTTTTTCATCAATAGATGCAATACCTGATTTCTTTGCCATTGGAACTAGTCAGTTGATTGGCCAACTTCAATTATGTGTGTGTGTGTGTGTGTGTGTGTGTGTGTGTGTGTGTGTGTGTGTGTGTGTGTGTGTGTGTGTGTGTGTGTGTGTGTGTGTGCGTGCGTGCGTGTGCGTGTTTGTGTGTGTGTGTGTGTGTGTGTGCGCGCGCGCGAGCGTGTGTTTGTAACACTAGTAGATAAACTAGTTCAAATTTTGACGTTAGTCACTAGAGGTCAAGGGGTAAATGCCACACCCTGTTAATCGAGTTGGACGGATCACTCATGTCACCAGGCACAGCACACCTAGAGTTGTCTGGATCAAGTAGTTATTAGACACGTACGGCCTGATAAGTTAGTTTTGTAGCATTTATGTATATTATATGTTGTGGTGGTAGGTTTGCTTACAAGTGGTCCATCTTGGAAGCAAATGACTGGATTTGGGTCACGACAATGTTTTTTGAAAGTGCCAGTTTAAAGCTACCAGAAGACTGCTTAACATTCTGTGACACATAAGTAGATGCATCTTATTACTAAAACAGTCTTCCCATCGCATATATATTAACCACAACACAACGGCAGTAATAAATACGCAGTGCCACTCCTTTCACGTCACGTCATGTACATCATGATTGCATACATGTTATTACTAACACAGTGTTGGCGCACGCACACACACACGCACGCACGCACGCATACAAACACGCACGCACGCACACGCACAAACACACACACACACACACACACACACGCGCGCACACACACACACTAAACATTTTAGAAACGTAGTCATAACTACGCAAGTACAGCCCTTTCAATGTAGACATCACAAAGTAAAATGGCCACGTAATATTTTAAGCAACACGACCATATGGGGTCCAACAATATAGACACAAGCATCTAGTATAACAAACAAGAAATTAAATCACACATTGGTATGATACGCACCATTAAGTTGGTGAAGAGAACACAACCAAACGTGATGATAACACTACTGCATGGACGCGTCGTGCCAAATGCGATCATACACTCTGTAATTATACAACCAACGTTGCATTACTAAATTACCCCTGCTAGTTCATGTCTACGCATCCTTCTAATGTACAATACAATGCAATACAATAACTAAACCTACCATCACACCATGTATTACATAAATGTAACAAAACTAATTTACCAAGTCGTATATGTCTAGTAACGACTGGGCTCAGGCGACTGTATGTGTGTGTGTGTGTGTGTGTGTGTGTGTGTGTGTGTGTGTGTGTGTGTGTGTGTGTGTGTGTGTGTGTGTGTGTGTGTGTGTGTGTGTGTGTGTTTGCATGTGCGCGTGTGTGTGACTCTGTCAATGATCCAGGGCAAACTACGACTGCTAACATTAGTGACCCATCCAGCTCTATTAACAGTATGTGGCATTTAACGCCTTGTGGCCTCTGGTAACTAACGTCAAAACCAGGGTTACACATACACGCACGCACGCACGCACGCACACATACACGCACGCACGCACACACACACACACACACACACACACACACACACACACACATACACACACACACACATACATACATGCATATATGTTGGTGGATGTCCGAACTCATTCCCAAAACTAAACCCCCGATCATATCAAAATGCACAAGCCTCCAACGCGCCGCGCTTACCCACAATGATTGTCGATGATGCCTCTCCAGATGTTGAGACGCTTTTGTGATCTACGAAGGACATTTTAATAGTATTTATGCTATTCAGTGTGAATATGCTGTTAATTATTAATGACTGAATGTCGGCTGTCACTGTGCTCTGGTCGCTCTTAAGTGGTGTGATTGGTTAACACAGCTCTGTGTGGTTCGTCTAGTGCTGTAGTGTAGTGAGTAGTCTGTAGTGCATGCGCTTCATATTATTCGCTTTCAGATTCAGCCACCAACTACCTCCCTCCTGGGGAGTGAAAAGGGAGCCGAGTGCGTAAGTCTCCGGTGTTGGTACGTATAGTCTCTCCGTAGACAAGACCCGAACTTAACCTCCACGAGGCACACCATGGAAACTGTGCACCTTGCAGCGCCAGGCTAATCCGTTGGAAATCGGGGAGCAGACTGGAGCCCCTTGGGTCAATGTGTAGGGCCCACTTGTGTATAGACATATCCCGATGCAGTATTAATCCAGTCCCCATCTATGGACAAATAGTAAGAGGAGATGGGTCCTGTCCAACCTTGATGGGCAGTGTCTTCACGATATGGTGTTTCGGAACTAAAACACGTTCTAGGTAGCCATAGTACTAGCTAGATGAAAACATGATGAGTTCTCACAACAACAATAGGGTTCAAATCCCTGTTCAAAAATGTTGTCCGTCTTGAAGGCCTATTAACCTAAACGAAGAAGGCTTCTCAAAAGACGGCTCTCATCCGATGTGAGACCAACGGAAGGACTCTGCCGCCCTAAGAAAAACATCCTATTTGGGCAGCTCAAACGTCGCAGTTTATCTTTCACAAGTGCCAAGGAAGAATTAACTTGAAAAACACGTGACTGATTTTGACATTTCCGTGAATGGCATTCTCACAGCGTCACATTATCACCTTGTGCCAAGGACTCCATAATGCCTGGAAGTTAGTTAAAAACATTTCCGGGAAAGAAATAAAAAACCATCTTCATTCAATGCGAAGATCGTTTAGATGCTTGGAAAAAAGTCACGTTGAACGACTGCTCTCTGCTGATAATACGAGCACATATGACTATCCAACTGACCCTATCCTTAAAACCTACTAGTACAGCGGCTAAGAGCCACAATTTAATGAACTGTGCACTTTTTGACAAAAGCATGAACATTGGCACACATGTAGTTTATGATATATATATTCATATAAAGCTAGGTACCCATCGCCATCGACATGGTATCTAGCCGCCATTTTGATTTTTAAAATGGCCGCCATGGAAATCCATTACCCAAGTTTCTTGGCATCTAAGCAACATAGAAACACGGTCTTGGTGTATAAACCATCATTTTTAGGGTCAAGGAATTAATTTCTGCCATATTCCGTATCCTCAGATGACCGCCATATTGGAATTCAAGATGGCCGCCATGGAAATATATTAACTTCGTTGCTCAGCTTCTAAGCAACATAGAAACACGGTCTTGGTGTCTAACCTGTCATTTTCAGTGTCACGGAATTAATTTCTGCCACAAGCAATATCCTCAGATGACCGACCGCCATATTGGAATTCAAGATGGCCGCCATGAAAATGTATTAACCAAGTCGCTCAACTTCTAAGCAACATAGAAACATGTTCTTTGTGTCTAAACCATCATGAAAATGACATATCCGAGCGACGAGGGAATATCGAATACGTTTACCTAAATACCAACCTCGAGATAGACTTGACGTAATGTAGTAAAACTGTCTAGAACTCATAAAAGACCAGAGATGACCATATTAAAAACAATTCATAAAATGGAAAAGGGTGAAATTCAAGAGAAACTGAGAAACTGTTGCAGAACACCATAATCAATCCAAATGACTGCTCACGGTCTAAATTGGCTTAATTTAATGCATGAGCATCCATGCATCAATAACTCACAAAACTGATTAAACCAGACAAATTATTGTGTTTAGGCTACTCCATAACTTATTATTAGTTGCATATATGTCATTTAACATATTTCACTAACATCATGGCTAATTTAATTAATGTTTTATGTCATCTGACGTGGCTCGGTGGCAACATATTCAAAGGGAGCATTTCGTGTGTTGTTGATAATTTTGATTTTTTTATTTAAAAAAAATGCTCAAGGTGCATCGTCAGGCTGCCATCAGATTTGAACTCATCGCCTAAAAATCATTCAGAATCAATTAAAACCGAACTTTATATCATAAAAGCAAGGTATACCTCCGTGACTCATATATGGTTATGAACTATCAACAATGACACAAACTCTCGAGAAAACACTTGACGGCTCATATACAATATTGCTACATAAAATCTTCAATGTGCCCTGGCGCGATCACATCACAATCCAGGAACTGTGCGACAGTTAACCACATATCTCCACCATCGTGAGGCAATGGCGTCTACATCTGGCAGAGCATGTGATGCGCCACGATGAAGTTACTAACCGAGTTCCCCTTAGGAAACCCGAGGGCCCTCGGAGACGAGGTCGTCCGAACATGACCCTGAGAGACACCATTCAGAGGGACACCGGCCTCAGCGGGACTTCTCTGATTACGACAATGACAGATAGAAAACATTGGAAACAAGTTATCATGTCATCACGTTAAATGGACTAGCAAAAATGCCCGTCACCTAACGGGATGCCTTGGTAGTTGACAGTCGTTATAATAGTAATATTTACCAAATGTTAGAAAAACATACAATATCGTTACATAAACACCATACCGCGCTCGCATGTACTCGTTCTTTGTTCAAAATTATGAAGGTCGGAGAGAATGTTAAATTCACGTTCATCGATAGGCCCTAATCGTACTATTGTAGAAGTGTCGAATAGTATTCGTACTGCTGTGCTATTGGCATGAGAGTACGCATAAGCATTATTGTGTCAACGTCAAGTCTAAGACATAGGGGCGGTTTTCCCGAAGTATTTGCCACGCGCGAGAGGTACAAATAGCGAGCAAGCGACCCGTGTAAGTGATCGATGGTAACTCTTACCAATATTATCATAACGTCTTACTTACCAAAACACTCTCAATCATTTAATGCAAAACATGTTGCTAACTCAGTCGTCACGATGGAACTTTGCGTTTTGCACATAATCTTATGTCTAGGTCGTACCTTTTATACTATCGGTGTGTCCTCGTGTGCAGCTGTTTAGGCAAAAGCACCTTGGCCGACGGGAAGGCTGGCGCTCGTTGAAGACTTTGCGAATTTTCGTCACAGCGATGCCGCCGAAACATGTCCTTTCGTGCACCGAAATAGATTCACCTAAGCGTGAACATTGCCACATTTACCTTTCAAAGATAACATAAAATCGTGACACAAGAACAAGTTAAATGCTGTGGCTGTAATGCATGGAACTATATTTCTGGAGGATTCGGTCTGGGTGATGTTGCAAGCACGTGATGTACGTAATGTAAAATGTATGTAAAAGTAATAAATCAATTCACCCCAGTAAATCGTCGATATACTTCATGGTGACAGCTATGCAGAGCGTAAGTGAAGCTACGCCTGGAAGACGCATGAACATTGTCGTTGCCAAACGGGCAGAATAGATTAAAATTTGTGTGTGTTGTGAACGGAAGTTGGTTGAACATTGTGTTGTATACGAGAAGTAGTTCGGTTGATCTGGCTTCGCTAAACCTGTGCTTCGCTTAGACTAAATTAGCAGAGTAACGACTATTAACGCAACTATTATGATGAACTATGCTTAGAAACGAATTGACAGTACGCTGAAACAAAAGCGCGGCTGGACTTCGATACCAGCGCAGTAATACTCACAAACTACACAAGTGAAGAGACATCTATAAATAAATAAACTGTTGTGCTAAATTCAGAACACCAAATTGCCTGACCATGCACCACAAATGGATTGGACTAACGCAGACTGAGCAGGAACATTTAAGCTGTTTAAACATAAATGTGAAATATACTTCGCTGTAAAGGACACGAGAGTTGACAATATGGTTAGCCACACTCTTCTGTACGTTGGAGGCGAAGGCCTAATAATATATAACATATATAACTCTTGGAGTGACTTGGACACTGACAGGCAGCGAAAGAAACGACCCAGCTGTACAACTGTAGTATGGCTGAAGTTTGAAGCTCACATAGAGCCGAAGGTAAACTTCAGAATCCAGCGGTTCTACATACAAAAATAGTGATTACGTCACCAGATGTAATTTGCAGGCATTAAAATGCAATGCAAATTTAGCCAAGGGGAGTCAGGAGAACGACTCATTGGACAGTTGATCATAGGCTCAAGGCTTCTTGGATTACAGAAAGAGCTCTTAGGACACGATGAAAAGCTGACATCAGAACAGGCGTAAACATTGGGCGCACAACAGAGGCGTCTATCAATCACATGACGCAGCTGCAAGGCGTTCAAACAGGTCACGCGAGTGTGCATTACGTCATGACAGCCAACACTAAGAGTTGTTGCTTTTGTGGTGGGTCGCATCGCAGAGAAGAGAGATGCCCAGCTTACTGAACGGCATGTAGACAGTGCGGTGGTAGGAACCATTGGACAGCAGTGTGCAAGAAGTCATTCAAACTCAAACCCAGAGAGGAAGAGGACGTCAACAATGGAGATCGAGATCCCTGTCCCGGCATGAACGAAAATCGGGGCAATGGGGGAAAGATGGCCCAACGTATAGACGAGAATGCACACTGGTCTGGCATTCTCGCGTAAGAAACACGGCACACTGAGGATATATATGGACCCAAAGGACCTCAACCGAGCGATAAAGCGGTGTCGTCACAAAACGCCAACGTTCGCAGGCGCAACGCACATCTCAAAGCTAGAGGGGAGAGAGAGAGAGAGAGAGAGAGAGAGAGAGAGAGAGAGAGAGAGAGAGAGAGAGAGAGAGAGAGAGAGAGAGAGAGGAGCGAGAGATAGAGAGAGAGAGAGAGAGAGAGAGAGAGAGAGAGAGAGAGAGAGAGAGAGAGAGAGAGAGAGAGAGAGCAGCGTACTGACGATATTCAACAGTCCTTTTGGGAGGTACTGCTTCCTAAGGATGCCATTCGAGCTTGTCATGTCACAAGACGTATTCCAGCAACATATGAACATGATACTCGAGAACTGCCCAGGGACAGTGGACATTGCGGATGATGTCGCCGTGTTCGGAGGCAATGATGCGGAACATGGTGAAAGCGTTGCAGATAAACTTCTTCGGCACCGTCTTTGATGACGAAGTCATTCACCCAGACCCGAAGAAGTGGGAGGACTTGCAGATGATTCCTACCCAGGTAAACAAAACGGAGCTACAAGAGTTCCTTGGTATCGTCACATACATGGGCTCATTCGTACCAAACCTGTCACAGAACACAGCAATGTTGAGGGTACTGCTGAAGAAAGACGTTGACTATCAATGGTCGCAAATGCAAATCAAGAAGTCTTTGAGTGGGTCAAGTCATCCATATGAGATGAGACGACAGTTGCGTACTTTGACCGCGAGAAGGAGTCTACGACACAAGTAGACGCCTCAGGGAGAGGCCTGGGAGCGGTTCTTCTGCAGGAAGGAAGACAGATAGCGTATGCTTCCAAAAGTCTCACAGATGCAGAGAAAATATATGCAAACATCGAGAGAGAACTACTCGCAGTCGTACTTGGTGCCGAGTGATTCCGTACATACGTGTATGGTAAAGACTTCACGGTTGAGAGCAATCACGCGCCGTTAGAGATGATTCAGCTGAAGAACCTGATCGCAGCACCACGTAGACAGCAGAGGATGTTGTTAACAATTCAGCACTACGACGTGACGATCAAATACCGGCCGGGAAAGGAGTTGCTCCTGGCAGACGTGTTGTCGAGACTTCCAAACTCTCAAATTACAGAGGAAATCAACCTCGATGTCATGGTGAGTATGGTGTAATTCTCGAATAACAAGATTCAACAACTCAGAAGTGAAACGAGGAGCGACGCAGTACTCTTTAATCTGCAGGACAACATTATCAACGGATGGCCGAAGAAACGTTATTACGGAGAAATGCAAGCTACCAGCGAAATCCTGTGTTTACTGGAACGGAATCCATAACGACTAAGAGAAATGGTGAAAAGGTGTGTAACCTGTCAAGGGCATCAACGCTCCAACGCGAAAGAAACGTTGATGCCGCACGAGTTGGCGACGAGAGCATGGCAGATACTCGGAACTGATCTATTTCACTTCGACAACAAAGAGTACCTAATAGTAGCAGACTATTACTCGAAATTTCCGTTCATCCGGAAAATGCCAACGCCGTGTACCACCCACGCATTAGTGACGGCAACAGCGGACATATTCTCAGAGCATGGCACCCCATAGAAAGTCATGGGTGATAACGGACGACACTGTGATTGTGCAAATTACAGAAACTTTACATAGTCATGGAGATTTTAACACGTTACAAATTCCCCACACTACCCACAGTCAAACGGATTTGTCGATAGGAGTATCCAGACGATCACACGCACTCTGATGAAGGCGAAGGAAAGTAACATGGATCCAAGCAAGGCGATGCTATGTTTATGATCTACCCCTCTTGACCACCATCTACCGTCACAGAATTGCTGTACGCACGGAAGCTGAAGGGAGATTTACCCATCCAGATTCGCAACCCATTGACGCGTCGAGATGAGATCCAGAACAAACTAAAGGAGCGCCAGGATACCCAGAAAGCGTACCACAACACGCATGAGCATAACTTAACGCCATTGATGGCAGGACAATCGGTACGTATAATACGTGATCACGTGTCTGGTCGATGGAACGAGGCAACCGTGAAGGCAAGGTGTGAAGAACCATGTTCGTATCTGGTCGAGTTGCAAAACGATAACATCCTTAAGCGCAACCACAGGCATATACAAGAGACGCCACCTGCGAGACGACGAGTACGGTTCGTTGACGAGCTACCCACGGCTGCAGGCGGAGACGACACATCGCATGCACAGCCAGTGTATTAGCAACTGATAGCACCACAGCAGCAAGATAGCCACGCAAGCGCGAGAGGAGCTGACAAAACCAAAGAGACGACGCAGAATGCCTACCACACGCGGTCAGACAGAACTGTATTAAAGCCTCACAGACTTGATCCATAAGTCCTGGCAACAGGCGTTGATCAGTGTTCTACAGACTGTATTATATTAGCTACCTAGATGATTAGTTGTAGTTGGTGTTTCTCGTTTATATAATTATCTGTTGAATAATTTACATAACTTTATTGGAAAAGGGGGGATGTAGTGCATGGTACCGTATCGCTGGAGGATGCCTACCGGTGTGTTGGCACTTGGTTGTGATTCAGTCTGGATGATGTAGCAAGCACGTTATGTACGTGTGTGAGCACGTACATAAACCGTCGATATATTTCAGTGGCTTTCACAGGAAAACAACGAGGAGAATACAACGACTGTCATCAAACAGCCGTCGCATTCTCCTCATAAAGAACAAAAACTATGCTTCTTGAATAGACACAAGACAGAATACCGACAGGTCCTTTGGCTCGTCTCCGGTAGTAGTATACATATCGGTTTCATTATTAATTCCAAACCTTGTACGGGGCACTCTATGTCGTGACAATGAACTATAAAACATCGGCCCCATACAGTGACCTAGGCTGATGTTACCTGTTCTAATTTGAACCCCCGGTATGATTATAAGTTTCTTGATAATCTATTTTTAATTGAACGCTGACTGACATGATGTATATCGCAGATACCCTATTTACGCTACACATTAACTTCACAAACAGACAACAAAGTAATGTTTAGCATACTATGGGCGAAGCAATCTAGATGCACCAGTAGCAGTCGATGATATAATTAGCAATATTAGCTGTACGAATATTTTCCATAAAAACGCATTCACGTGAAACCGACAGTCCATGTCAAAAATAGGTCCAATACTTTCATTACTATACGCGCTACAGTTCCATCAGCTTTTGTTACCAATGCATGATGTGTACTGTAAATGCGATAGTTGCTCAAATGTATTGTTGCCGATTTCAAAATGGTCTTTCTGTGGAACGTAATAAGTATCTCATACTATTTAATTGTGTTACCATGTTAGGTATAGATTTGTGTGACCGCAATTTTATATTGCTCTGGATCAATGTTGGATTGTATTTTATTGTCACATTAATCATAAAACTTTTATTATTTAATTGTGACATTATTTTTTTGGTTTCTGACATATCGCAACGGGACGGTCTGGTGTGAGAGACATGCTGATCAGAAAATGGGGGTTGGGTGGGGGAATGGAGACAAGGCCGACAGTAACTGATTTAATAAGATCAAGATTGGAATTCACGATAGAGGAGACAGCTAAGGCAGCCAAAACCGAACAAGATGGAAACGGCCGGTGCAAATAACCTCGGCTGCACAGCTAGCGTAATCTACCCGTTTAAACGTGGAAGGGGGTTGTTTAGTTGCTCGTAGAAATCACGTACATTTGCTAATGCATATAGTTATCTAACCCAAGAGGCGTTGAATCTGAAAGCCACAGTTCTGTTTTTTTCTGTGCAGCTTAACCCCCACGCTTGTGTGGCCTTGCCTCGTTCGACCCGGGTTTCTCTCGTATACATGAGAAGATATGATGGTGGACCCATATGGTGAAGATGTTTTAACATATTTACAATTGTTAAACTTATTTCACTTTATTACGAATTTGTATGTGCCTCTTTGTGATTTGTTTTAAACCTGAAATAAAGGTAGTTGTGCTCGATGAAGGCAATCGCAAGAAGAACCCACCTGTTTCGGAATCGGCATCCTTGATGAAGGCACTAGTAACGGGTATCTTCACATCCTTCACACCCTTCGACATACTGCACCCCATGTCGTATGTCTCCCAGAGGCTATGTGGTATCTAGGGGCGCTGTCTCGTCCTTGGTTCGGTGGTCGTCGGGAGACTAGACTATTCCACACGAGATTCCGTCGATTCCACTTCTCAGTTTATCGATATTCGCGTATTAAGCCAATGAAAAAGTGCGCGGACATCATTTCAGCAGACACCATATCAGAATCCGATGTCAATGGCGTCTAGTCAAACGGTCCGCTTTCGTCTAGGAAACGTGTTATTCCCCTCCTCAAGTCTGCTAGTGAACCGTTCGGTGACACAAATGTTATAGAGTATCAGGGATCAGAAATGTATAATTAACTTGTGTCGCGGTAGGTAGCCAGAAAGCGAATATTCCACAATTTATATGGGAGCGGTGCTGGTGCAGTCACGTAATCTGCGTCAGCGTGTCACAGAGTATGCGCAGTCTTCCACTGTTCCTAAACTCCGTCTCCCGATGCTCTGGAAATAAAGAAGAGACATTAGAACATTCAACTGATTTTCCCTACTAAAGAAGGACGTAGTTGTCTTCGTAGAAGATACGCTATAACGAATAGAAAGGAGAACAGCTAAAACTGTTACAAACATGATTGATCTTAGGCTAACTACAAAAAAACGTATAAAAGAAAGTGTAGGTCCTACACCATAAAAGCAATTAAGAGGAGATCAAAGATCTAGGCAAACACAAAACAGTTGTTTCTTTCCGCTTGTTGACAACGTAACGTGGCTTTTTGTGATAAGGCCAAACCACCTAATTAATATAATTTCAAGAAAATATGGCACCGTCACGTGACTGTATAATGATATTATCTCCCAAGATAGCGAACTACGTAATGTTGTTCCAACTATGACGATAGCCAGACCGGAAACACTGTGAAGACATTCCGCGATGACGCATTTCCGGTTCCACGAATTACTACTTGCATGACGTGCTTCGAAGACAAGTACTATTGTTTCTCAGCGTGTTCCAATTAACACGTAAATGACTAGTGTTGTTGACCAAAAGCCCATCCTATTTTTATTTGTGATTTCTGTATAGAATCTAAGCTCTATAATTGTTCCTGTGATTTACGTCGTCTCTACATGTTTCCCTGCAATTTCTTTCTAGGCAGTTCTGAAGGAACGATATATAGCAACTTTAAGAAAATCCAATGCATTCTAACAGGACGATCAGTGAATGGAACAACAGATCCGCGGATTGTGTAAATACTAATGGTGGCACCGATGTTAGCGACTTCAATAAGTCATGACAAGTCTCCTTTGCCATAATTGCTTAAGTTCCATTCGGGACTGCATAGTACAAGGCATCTGATGTGATATATAATGATCACACCAATGTTATGTACATTGTGAGGACATTAATATTGTAATGCTTACATTGCACTAATAAGTACGATAAGTACATGTGTAAGCGTACGTAGCTATGCCAATATATAATATTCAAGTGTTGAACAATTACGTTCATTTATTATAAGATATATATGTCAAGAACTAAAGCAATATATTCCTGTTCGCATTTGCTAGCAGCGTGAATCTGTTTAAAACGTTCGAGATACAATTCTTCCAAGTTACGCATTAAATCCAGGATGCTGTGGTAGTGTGGTTACCGTCGTTTGTCTTTGTATTAACTGTGTTTATTAACTGAATGTTTTGTATATTTTCGCCGGCGCACCAAATCTCCTTAAATGGGAGGATGTGGCATTACGATCCGGTAACAAAGGACACTCCCTCAAACTATTCATCCAAAGAGCAAAACTAAACATAAGAAAAAATGCATTCCCGCTTAGAGTAGCTGATCCGTGGAATAGTTTACCTGATTCGGTAATACAAGCTAAATCAATGAATTCATTTAACACCGATCACACCATTTTGCTGCAGCGACCGTTTGATACTGGACTGAGTCACACAGTGCTCAAGTGGTTTACTTCTTACCCGGTGGGTCGAACAAATGTCGTAAAGATAAGACAAAATACATATGCTCGAAGAACAACACAGCACGGCGTTCCACATGGGTCTGTTCTAGGTCCCATGCTGTTCAGTCTGTACTGCCTACCAATCGCCGATATCTTAAAACGTGTACGCTGACGACACTCAACTTTTCGCCGTGTCTCCACCATTCCAACACAGAGATGTATTCCAAGCATTGACGAATGTGCGCGCGAGTTGAGACAGCGGCCAACCATCAACAAACTTCTGCTCAACAAGAATAAAACTGAGGCTATCATATTTCGATCCTCCGGTGGACAGGCGCTAACTGTCGACACTAATATCAGTGTTTGTGGCGCTTCGATTCCTGTAAAGATGGTTGTACGCGATATTGGCGTGTGCCTTGACAGCCAGCTAGACATGTCGGCCCAAGTATCAAACGCTTGCCATGGCGCAAAATGGTGTGATCGAGTGTATCGAAAGCAGCACTGCGATCTAACAGCACCTGTTCCGCAACGCCAAAATACGCGCAAGCCTCACAACTATAGCAAGTAAGATTCTAGTGCACTCGCTCGTGACGCCAAGAATAGACTACGGCAACTCGGTGCTCTATGGTACCAGTGACCGCCTGATGTATCGACAGGAGATGGTCCAGAGCTTCGCGGTCAAGGTAGTTCTACAGATCTAGCGCAGCGATCGACATCGGAGCATCACCGCATGACTTGAATTTCTTCACTGGTTACTGGTGAAGTGGAGCATAGAGTATAAAATAGTGATCCTTGTCTTCAACGTCCTTCACAACCAGACACCCGCGTACCTTGCGTCACTGATCATTCGTTACGTGTCACGCTGTCGCTACGATCTGCTGGCCGCCCCCCACGACTGTGCCACAATACAATCTGGTGTGATATGGCCGGCGATCTTTTTCTCGAGCCGGACCACTTCTGTGGAATGCTTTGCCCGAGGAACTGCGGCTGATCATCTCACTGGACGCTTTCAAAACACGCCTCGCTATTTCTATGCTATGTTATTTCACTTGGAAATGAATTGATTGATTGATTGAAGTGAGCGAGCGAGCATGGATTGAAGACGGTCTAGCAAGATCGCATGTGGACAAGGAAGCTATTTGCTAATAGAGAGAAAATGTTCCAGTGATGCATGATAGGTCGACTTGATACAATATATCCCAGCGAAAAACAAGGAATCAGTGTATAGTGTGTAACATGTTGTTTTAAGGCCATCTTCCTATGTCATTGCATAATTTACTTTTACTGAGTTTTAATTTGGTTTACAACTTTACTATTTCAGTCTCACTTTATATATATATATATGTAAACTCATATATTTATTTTATATAAAATACGTATAGCCTTAATGTTTTATTTTTAATGATGCTTTATATATATTTTTATTTTAAAGGTAAATCTACGATTATATCACTACGTCTTATGTATGTATATATGTTGTTTTATTTTAGCAACTCTTTACAACGTACACATTATTGAACAGAGTCGTACTCTGGATACTAGTGTATAAATAAAGTTGATTATTATTATTATTTTAACTGTCATAATGACTGGATACAACATTATTTAAGAACTTACCTTTTAATCTCTACAAAAAGGTTGCCGCTATTAAAACGTTAAACCGGTTGTTGGTGAAAAGTTGTATGGCCCGTCTTCACCAACCAACACCGTCAGATACAGCGAGGTTGTCTTTCCGTAATCTTTCTCATATAATGTTCTTATCGCTAGAATAAATTTACCTAAACCTAAAACAGTGTTCGCAGTTTCATAGTTTCGTCCGCGAAAAGGTTCGAAAGCAGCGTTCTTACGTAGTAGTATAAACTATCTGTCGTAAATGTAAAGCGCACGGCCGAACTATTTGATTGATCTGCCAGATATGGTCTACCTGGAGAAGCCGCCAGTCTACAAATACGCCGAGGCATATATGTGCCAGTGGTAACCGACCTTATAAATTAGGTCATTGTCTTCGCCGCTACAGAAGTGTTTAATTAAGGAGTGCCGTTTTTGTTAAGTTTGGTAAGCCATATAATACCAGGCGCAAATTACCAAAACAGAAAGATCCATATGGTATATTCATATACAAGTGCAACTGGAGCAACGTATAGTGAACAAACTTGCCATGGTTCGACACAGCAGCACAGGATTCGAACCCGGGTTCTCTCGGTTGAGTGTCCGAAGCTCTAGCCACTGCACCACGGCGCTACAATAGTTCGACACAAAACAAAGTGGCAATGACTTTAGCGTGTTTGATCAGATCAGGAAAGTGTTCTGTCGCCAAATGCATATGCCCAGGTAGTAACACTCTACAAGCGTAAACTCTGTGGCAGTAGTTTTACGTGTCATAGAGCCGCATTGTAGTTCCGACGCATTGTCGTGCCATTGACGTGGAACGGGTTGGAAAATAAAAACTCCTCACTGCGGGTCCTAACATCTGAAAGACCCACAGTTTTGTGTTTCGCAGTTGTGTCTCCCACATGTGTTCTGCGTTTTCATTTACTTGACAGTCAGGCTTTCTTGAGGGATAATGCAGCAATTCTTCCTACCATGGAAGCTGCAACTACTGTTGTCATCCTGCGGGCCGCATTGTGGGCAACGTCAATTTTAGTCCGCTGGCCGCATTAAATATCTCCGAAGCCCGGATTTGGCCCGCGGGCCGCAGGTTGCCGACCCCTGCTAAATAACCTGTTGCACCATGCACTCAACGAAAACTAACCATGAGAGCAACCAGGATTCAGAAGAAGGTATTCAACAACAGACCATATCCACGTCGTAAACCAACTAAATATAACATCACGCTCTGCATCGCGTTCGTCGACAACGAGAAGGCTTTCGACTCGGTGCAAACTCAAGCACTACTGACTTCACTTGAACAACAGGGGACGTGTACATCGAACTCCTGAAAGACATCTACACCAACAGCTCAATAACAGCAACAATATCAACACCAATAGAGCAATACGACGGGTATATCGCCCATGCTATTTACGGCAGCACTCGAAAGCATATTCCGAAGACTGACCTGGGTAGCCAGAGGCTTGAGGGTAGACGGAGAATATCTGTCATCTTCGCTTCGCCGACGACATACTCATATGCGCAACTACACCATAATAACTACAAATGTTTTGCAGGAGCTAGCTGATGAAAGTAAAAAACAAGGTCTGAAGATGAGCATGTCGAAAACAAAACTGATGGCAGAAAACTACACACACACTACTACATATATATCAACACCACGCAGTTAGAAAGCGTTGAAAGCTACGTCTACCTGGGACAGCGATACAGCATCATAGACAAAAAACATTCAAAGAAGAATCACGGCCGGCAGGACAGCATTCGTCAAGCACCGCGACATATTCAAGGCTAATTTAGAAAACTGCTTGAAGAGACACGTTTACAACTCATGCGTTCTTCCAGCGATGACATCAGCGGAAACATGGACACTCATCAACCAGGCAACGAAAAAGCTTGCAGCCGCACAAACAAAGATGAAAAGACGTATGTTAAACATCACATACCGAGAGAAAAAAACAAATATCTGGATAAGACAAAGGTCATATACGTGATATAACAAATCAGAAAACAGAAGTGGTCCTTGGCAGGACACATCAGTAGACTACGAGATAACCGATGAACATCGCGTATCACTACCTGGAGACCTTACGAGGGAAACGACCTAGGGGAAGAACTGCGAGACACAGGAGAGACGAACTAGACGAGTACAGGAAGGGCACCATCTGGCAGAGGATAGCGCAAGACAGGCAGATCTGGAAAAGACATGCTGAGGCCTTCGTCCAACCACGGGACAATACGGCTGCACAATAATGACGATGATGATGACCATGCAGCATGGAAAATGAATGGGTAACTAAGCATGACCCTCTTTCGCCATCTTTTTGGATATCGCATTTTGTATACTGGACTAAGTATACAACAACAGGAAATTGTCCAAGTTATGAGTTATGATAGTTATATAAATATATATAAATTGAGAAAATATGAATGCAACCAGTAGGATGCGAAAACTCCAAACATGATAAAAGGATGGGCCACCACGGACTGCGAGTGGCAACGTGGAATAACAGAATAACCGATATGGCCTAATATAGGAATACATTATTTCCTAAACAGAAGGTACACAAGCTGACTTGAAAGACGAACAACCAATCACGATGTTGAAACGCTTTGAGTTTTGTGATTGAAAGACGCTGATGTCACTCATTAGTTTATTCTGCAGATACATAACAACCACTTTGGTGCAGCCGTGGATGCCAACATGGATGACGCAAACAACATTAACGTGAAGCAGAAATGGGAAATACATCGTCATGATATACACTGAATCAAGCTGTATATTACTTTACAAAAATAAGAAAATACACCTGGAGTGGCTCGTTGAAGTTACACAGAACGCTATCAAAGGGGAAAACAAGTGTTATCAACGTTTAGTATATACCTGTAAAAGTTGCGTTTGTTTTGGGGGAAGCATTCTACTTCATTCTTCCCCCAGTTCCATTTGTAAATGTTCCATATTATTGTATATTGTTTTGTAGTGTGTTTTCTATGCTGTATTATTTCACTTGGAAATAAATTGATCGATTGATCGATCGATTGATTGATTGATTGATTGATTGATTGATTGAAGTGAGCGAACGAGCAGGGATTGAAGACGATCTAGCAAGATCGCGTGTGGACAAGGAAGCCATTTGCTAATAGAGAGAAAAGTTCCATTGATGCACGATAGGCTGCCTTGATATAATATACCCCAGCAAAAAACAAAGAATCAACGCTACAATTGATGTTGAACATATTGATGACGTTCTAAGCAGAAGAGACCCAGTATATCTGTCAGATATATCAGCAACACCGGACGATTTTGTTAGCAACATAGAGCTATCAAAGAATCAGAATGGAAAACAAGAACAATGAGACGGAGAAAACGAAGTAAAGAACGTCGAACGTAGCAATCTATGCCAGAATACCCCCAAACCAGATACAGGTACCACTGCCACTTTACTATTTGATTTCTTATGATAAATCCATTGGATTCGGTCATACACCTTTGGCGATGGAGTAATTATGCCAAGCCTCTTCAGCAGGTACAGTTGTATTACTTCCTTCAATGGATTGGATTAATGTAAGCAATTGGTCCACTTTCATAAATAGCAACCGATGTCAAAGCACTGGCTGTTATTACTAGATCGCGTGTATATATCACGAATTAAGCCCATTAGTTGATAATTGTGTGAACGTTTGCCTCGATAGACGACCTTGCAAAGTACTATAGAGAATAACAAGTGTTAATGAGCTTAGTTTGGTCGGGCAGTGAGGTATCAGTTACACTTGCTGATTAATCAAGTTGTGAGAGAGTAATGCACGCATGCAGCGAACGCTTTTACAAGTCGGAGACGTCGTTTTACGTCATAATGAATAATATTCAAGTGTGTTTATTCAACAACAACAACATAATACATGCACAGTATACAATAAAAAAAATGCCAAATATACAATTGTAAATCACAGTTTTGAAGTCTAAAAGGGCAAGAAGAAGTGTGTCACTTATAACACTTGCCCAAATTACAACTGATAGAATTACAATCAAAAATATATTACAATATGCAACATGCGTGATTACAACATACAATTTATATTTTTAAAAGAATGAAATATATATCACAAATACAACTTGTGTTAAAGAATAACAATTTGTGAAGTCAAATATAGACAATATATTTTTTAGTAAGTAAGCAACATAATATCAGTGTATATTTTTTTGAAGCAATGGACGTTTCTAGAACATATTAAAGAATTGTCTAGAGAATTCCATAGTGTTACATCTTTAAACGAAAGACACATTCTCTTTAAATTGATGTGAACAAAATGTTGTTTAAAAGTTGGGCTTTGTGTAATTGCTTAGACAGGACTGTACAAAGTAAACAACTTTTGTATGTTCACTGGTAGTAAATTGCTATATGCCTTGTACATAATAAGTGCAGTTCGTAATTCAACAATATCTGACACTTTCAAGATACGTAATTCATAGAATAGAGAAGAAGTGTGATCCAACCTCTTAGCTCTACAAATTAAGCGCACCACTCTCTTTTGTAACAATACTAAACAATTTAAGGTAGTAGCATACGTATTGCCCCATACTTCAATACAATACATAATGTATGGAAGAAAAAGAGAATGGTATAAAGTAAGCATTCCACGTTTGTCAATGATAAAGCTGGCTCTATACATTATGGCACAACTCTTTGAGAGTTTAGATTTTATCACAGAAATGTGTTTTTTTCCATGTTAATTTATTATCTAGCAAAACTCCTAAACATTTGGTGAATTCATCCTTATTTATTTCTTCCTTACTCATATGTATAGACACACGTGTCTTTTTAATACGATTACCAAATAATATATAATTTGTCTTTGATATATTGAGAGAGAGCCTGTTTACTGCAAACCATACATGTAACTTTTCGAATTCAATATTTGTCAACCTGACACGTTCACTTATATCACTATTACTGTTGAACATGTAGGTATCCTCAGCAAATAAGATTAACTTAAATATGTCTGAAACATTACTAATATCGTTTATGTACAAAATAAACAACTTTGGACCTAAAACAGATCCTTGTGAGACACCACAAAATATTTGGAGTATTTCTGAGTCACAATTAATATAGTGAACAAACTGACTTCTATTTTTGAAGTAACTCATAATTCATTGATGTGCAACACCACGAATACTATAAAAATAAGGTCAACAAATATGCCAATGGCATATTTATTATTATCAAGAGAATTAGTAATTACTTCGACCAATTACGGCATGAGATGTTGACATGCTTGATCTAAATCCATATTGACTAGGACTGAGTATATTATACTAATTTAAACTATATCCAACCTGTCGCTGTATAATTTCTCCAGTATTTTTTAGAACTGGGGTAACAAAGAAATAGGTCTGTAATTTGTAATTACACCCTTATCACCAGACTTAAATATTGGAATGATTTTAGCTGTTTTCATGTGATTATGAAATATTCCAGTGATAAAGGAAACATTGCATATGTGCTTGTCCGTGTTACAGATAGACCAGTTGCCGCGAGCGAACATCCAGCTCACAATTAAGAAACCACGACACACAATGCCAGTTTGTAGCAAACATGATTTCCAATACAATGGATTAGATATATGCACTAACACATTAATTATTGTGATATACGCTTTAAGCTACGATTTCATATGTACTGAAACGCCTACGGAAACGTAAGCGGAATGGGGACCTCACTACTGGGAATTTTTTCTATCCGATTCGTGTGCGGATACGATTCGAATCGCTACACGCAGCGATTCAATTTTCCGCAGCGACATCAGCACGACAAAACTCATCTGCCTATGCTTGTTTGGAACTACTTATGTTAATTTCCACCGGGCACTATATTCATTGTTTTGCCACATGCCGCATCCACATGCCGTATCCGTACATATGGAATCCTAGCTTTATGTGGTCAAAATGTGGTCAAAATCAGAATTCCATATCAGCTTACTCACCACATAAGGTCAGTTCCGTTGACGGTAAAACGGCGAATAATTATATAAGTTTTTATTATAGCACGGAATCCTGTAACTTGGATCAAAAGCGCTTTGACGAACACACTTCGGCAGATAATTTCCGTAGCGGATATCCGCCAGTGTCTATTGCCAGCTACATTGTTAATCAGACTGAGTGAACTAAGGAAACTTGGAGTGAACGAAATGGTTTAACCTGCGAAACAACAGCAATAGGATTCAGACCGCATATACACTTTTTCACATGCACAATTCTTACAATTGGTCACAAAGAAATTCACACCTCGATATATATGTATTGTAACCTTATTACGATACCAAGAATTAACTTAACAAGAGTCGTACATTCTCACATTCTCTAATGAATGAGCAAATATTCGGTACAATTGATTCGTCGACAGAGTAAACAAACTCCGCATGTGTTGACAGTGGTTTCTAGATAGATAGATGGCAGGTAATTTGTCGGTTCTAAATGCATGGATCACAGTAATTACAGGCTACCTGTTAACACTCAGTTGCCACTGGGCAACGGTCTGAACACAAATGTCTTCGATGTACGCAGAGACTAGGCCTACTATAGCACTACATTCCTTAGGTCAATGCGACATCTGGGACACTACTCTGATTTATCGACTAAAGGAGACTTGCGTGCGTGCGTGCGTTTGTGTGCGTATTACGGTACGTGCGTGTGTGAGAGTGAATGAGTGAGTGTGTGCGTGCCACTTTCGAAATTAAAGCAGGGATTTTTAAACGCCCTTTCCGGAACAATCACCCAGGACACTTGACTGTGCTGGCATAATTCAGAATCATTCCATCTTAAACCTTCTTTGGGCCAGAGGTATATCCACGATCTTAATAAGGTCGGACCTGAAATCGAACATTAAGCAGTGAACCGTTCGACGGCGGGATTACTGTGTAATCACACGTGGCGTTCTGAGAGGCGTGGGCGAAGAACGTTCGCGTTTGCCATTGACAGCACACGAAGCATACATGTGGGTATGCCTCGGGGGCACCACAAGCACCTGCTAAACATTTAATGATGTTGCTGCGACGATGAGTTAGGTTTAATTGATTACACATAGGTAAGCGCTAATGTAACGAGACTCCGAGCCTTGTGTCGACAGGTGCACGCTATACCTCCCACGAGGTATGTCATCATATTTCAATGGCTATCGCGGTGCTTGATTCGTAGTGGTTGATGTGCTAGCTAGGACAACTCAACCTCTTCTTTTATGTTCCTGTGACTATTACGGATTCGTAATGACTATATATTTGGACCATTCGATTTGCTCTGTCATATTCCAGTGATTAATCTATTGATTCATAGTGGCTTAATTATATGTAGTAGGATCATTCGTCTGTCATATTCAGGTGACTATCAAGCTATACACGGTTCGCAGTGGCTTATAATCCTTGTAGTATGACCATTCGGCATATTTTTCATGTTCTTGCAAATATCACGCTGCCTGTAGATTTATGTTTACTTTTACGAATGAGTGATCTATTGCCAGATTTCTGGGAGGAACTATAGATAGCTTTGCAAAATTGGAGTTACACGTTTAGTAAACATAGCATCCGAATTAATCTGGAAAAAGACCGAAGTAATGCGAATAACTGGATTTGAAGTGGATATGCGTGTCAGTGGAAAGACCTTTAGGTTACTGACAATGTGTGCACTTTGGCGGAACAGTGTGTGATGACGCAGGAGTAGTTAGGCGGTACAGAGAAGGATGCACGAAAGGAGCAGCATCATAGAATATGGTGGAAGGTATTATTTGGAGTAGAACTTTAAAGAAACTACTAAAGGAAACGTGTTTGAAACCGACGTGCTACCAGCTGGTGTATTATGGATTTGGAGCACCAACAGCGAAACAGGAAGAGAAGCCGCAGTTTGCAGAAACAACTGATTTCGAAGAATATATGAAGTGACAGATGCAGATAGGGAAATTGAGTGAACAGATTTGCAGAAAACCTGAAAATGAAAGTATTTAGGATCAGAATAAAATGGGAAGAACGTGTAGAAAAACAGAATGGGTGAGGAACAATTGACAAAGAGAACATAGAAAATACAAGAGAGCGGTAGAATGAGAAAACCAACACTAAGATGTAGAAACAGTGTGAAATGATCATTCGAAAGAATGGTTTATCTGAGAGTGGAAGGTATTTGCTGAAACCGGTATACGTGGAGAAGTGTCGCGGAGTGGGCGGAAAGGGCAGGACAGTGAATTTGTCATCCCGCAAGGGATTAAAGGAAGAAGAAGAAGATCGGATGGAAGAAAACCATACCGTTCTTGACGTGTTATCGTCCGACCTCTTTGTTAGCGTCACATTTGCTTCTATCTCGGCCTCGTATTCGTGAAGCCACCGAGGTCTCGAAATGCACGGAACGGCAAATCGGCGGTACACCGTCAACACAAAAGACGACACCGCGAAGAACGATATGCGCTATCCCCTGTAATAATGCATATGCGAACCTTGAAAGAGCATTGCATATCATCATTTCAACGACATTTAATAGAGTGGCAGGCAGAAGCCTTCGAACAAATCCCAGTGAAATGTCATGCATTACATGTATATACACTGCCGATCCATTCACATGTGTAAAATCGATACGCAACCTAAGTCCTTCTATCCTGCCCTTTCAAAACTGCGACTTCATCCAGTGGCTAGAAGAACGCGTGTCCGGTAACATTAGGATTGTCTGTTCACAGCCACCACAGACCGTTCTCAGAATGCATCCGAACTGTCAATACATCCAACGTCATCTCTACATAACCAACAGGATTACGTGTGGATGCGTGAGCATGGATTCGACGGGGCCTTACAGACGTCAAATATATTACCAAAATATGTGGCTTACCTTGGCCAATACTAGACGCGGGCATCCGACTTCTCAAAACCGTTCCACGTGCGTCCACTGACATGTGCAGACCAGTACTAACGACGCCGCGTGCGCGGCCACTACAAATAGGTCACATTGAGCAACCGACACGGCAGTAATCTTATCTCTACCTTAGCGCATTAATGTACGCCACGTGCTCTTTCTGCGCTTCAATGTCGCCGCCTGCCACCGATCCAGAGGTGACGGGCGTCACGACTAGAGGGGGCGGGGGTTTAAAGGAAATAAAAACAAGGCATTAGCTAAAATCCGTTTTCCATGTGTACAGAAAGTTTAATATTGCATGTAACATTCGAGAACATTAAAAAAATACAGAAAAATACATTTGTAGCATAAATTCGATTTTAAACCTGTCTGTGTAGCGATTCCCGCGGAAAATAAAATTTTAATGAGCTAGGCGATCACGTGGTATCTTAACGTCACACATGACTCACACTCGCAGCAGGCCGACCCTTTCTATGCATTCAGAGCATGTTTATATGGATAATGTTGGGGTCGAAACGAGCGTCAGAATGAGTTGTTATGCAATAATCCGATGTAATACAAACACTAGTCATCATAGAAGAACAAGCAGTTATCTTACGGTTCCACATGAATTCAATTTTATTCAAAACAATGAATGCGAATGAGCCTACAACTTGTAGTACAAGTCGACTAGGTTTCGCCGAGCTTGGGCTCGTTTGCAGAATAATTATATCGAATGCAACCAACGGGAAATAATGTACACCAATATACATACATAGCAAACATACATCGTATCCAGCTACAGAAAGTAACGTGTAAAATCTCATAATATCACTAGAATATTGATGTATGAAGGAGGAGTTGTACAAGTTATCATAACAACTGAAATCAGTCAGCGAATTTCTGCCGGCCCTGATAGCTCACTTGGTAAACGCGTTTGTTCATTGGCGTCTGTTTTACAATCGGGCGACGCCGGTTCAATCCTGACAGCATGCAAATTATTGATTTTCTTTACACCTTTTTTGTTTATGTTTTCACGAAGTAATATAAACCAAATCATTTAGTATACTATGATGCACTGTTTGTAAATATTTTTTTATTTTTTTAGTAATTATTTATTCGCCACAAATGAAAATATGGTCATTATATATAACGATGTTTCTAAATTGTATTTACCCAGACAGATCACAATCTTTTTCACATATATAATTACAATATATTACTGTACAATATATTTACAATTAATAAATTATATATCCATTACATTATATTTGTTTGGATAAATAAAATTTAGAAACATCGTTATATAATGACCATATTTTCATTTTTGGGGCGAATAAATAATTACTACAAAAATAAAAATTATTTATAAACAGTGCATCATAGTATACTAAATGATTTGGTTTATATTACTTCGTGAAAACATAAACAAAATAGGTGTAAAGAAAATCAATAATTTGCATGCTGTCAGGATTGAACCGGCGTCGCCCGATTGTAAAACAAATGCCAATGAACCAACGCGTTTACCAAGTGAGCTATCAGGGCCGGCAGAAATCCGTTGACTGATTTCAGTTGTTATGATAACTTGTACAACTCCTTCATATATCGATATTCCAGTGATACTATGAGATTATACACGTTACTTTATGTAGCTGGATACACTATATGTTTGCTATGTATGTTTATTTATGTAGATTATCTCCCGTTGGTTGCATTCGATATAATTATTCTGAAAACGAGCCCAAGCTCGGCGAAACTTACTCGACTTGTAAGCCCATTCGCATACGTTGTTTTGAATAAAATTGGATTCATGTGGAACCGTAAGATAACTGCTTGTTCCTCTATGATGACTAGTGTTTGTATTACGTCGGAAAATTGCACAATAACTCATTCTGACGCTCGTTTCGACCCAAAACTATACTTGTAAACATGCTCTGAATGCATGGAAAGGGTCGGCCTGATGCGAGTTTGAGTCATAAGTGACGTCACATCTCGGCATCCCGAAAAGCGCGCCAAAAATATGCATATTCGAAAATGTCCGGATGTACAGCATAAAATGTGGAATTTCTAATTCATTGAATTTTTTTCATTTTTTTTGCTTGGTGGACGTGGAAATATATAGCAGGATGTAATATAACATGAATTCAAGCAATAGCTGTTTTTATTCCCTTTAACTGACGAACATTGTTGTAGGTTAAGTCAACTGCATATCTCAACGTAATCCAGTTACCGACGACATTTTACATTGGTCATTATTGGGAATATACGTGTAGCCTACAGCCACTAACCGGTCGTTCAAAATATCACCAAAAAATTGTATATCTTTCAGGTACATATCCTACATGACGTGTGATGTGATGTTACGTGATCCTACGTGATGTTATGTGATGTCATGTGATGTTGTGTTAGGCTATGTGGGGATATGTGGTATTATGTAAAATTATGTTATATGAGCGTGCGAGCGATCCTGCGTGCGTATGTTGTGCGTTTATAGATCGCGTGAGCGGCTAAATTGTGCTCTACGGCTATGCCATCTAGCAGGTCTCGCAGAAACACACGCAACTGTTGAACTCGACGAAATAATTCACTTTCTAGCTCGTGGTCAACGAAACGCGTTCCAACGCCAACATTAATGACCATGTTGAGACAAGTCGGTACACAACAACGCCATTACTAGTGCAGGGGTTAATCCATGACGTTGACAATATCGTCTGTGTATCGGGTGAGTAGCTAGAGGACGCTTGTGATCGCCATGAGGCGCTGAGTGAGCAATTATCTGCACGGACAGGTCGACGAGAGTTAATCAAATAAGCGTTCGAGTTGTCAGTGTTGAATATTAGGCTCACGTCTTAAAAGGACGATAGAATTACATTCTGCTATTGATCGCCCTGACCTTGACTCTCGCATTCTCGGTCCACTTTATTATTGAATTCCAATCACCACCTCTTCTTCCAAAGAATCGTAAAACGCTACCAATGTTCAAAATGGCGACAGATCAACGATACGTTTCGTCCGCCATTACCGTCAGGTCAGTTGTGACATGTAAAAGAATTATGTTATACGTGAAATGCAAAAAACAATTTTGCAAAAAAAGTTTATTAAAGTTTTGTTTACACTACTCAGTGTAAATTGTATTATTTGTTAATCGGTATGTTCCCCGATCGTTACAAATGTGTCATTCGATGTAACATTGTTGTGATGAACGCAAGATAATTTAAGTTTGAAACACATTATGTTTGAATATAGGGAAATGGGTTTGCAAGTGTTATGCCACAACTCTGACATTGACAACATCATCAGAGTAAAATCGCTTCCGACCTAAATAATGATGTAGGAAGGAGATTTTATGCCGTCTTTGACACGCAGTTACAATACTGAAATGTATCTTCTAATATGTTGCTTGAATTAACTCCCATCCTGTGCTGTAATTAAGACATAACTCCACATGAAATTTCCGTGATCCACGTTTCAATCATCAAGGCGAAAACAACATTGCCACCCACAAGACAAGTTGACCTGTGTAGTCGATCACCAATTCGGTATGTTCGTCATCTTATTGCGTAAATTGAGTCGGCTAACGAAACTGGCCGTTCGAAGATAGAACAGTTTATGACTCTGCTAATGAACGATGCAAATGTGACAGATAATTAAACCTTTATCTGCGCGTTCACCTTCTAGCGTAATCACGTTAGATATGTCCATTGGCTTTCATGTCTAACAACCGCACTGGAGCCAGTGTACTCTAAAAAGCAGACCAGGGATGCTAAACTGGAATACAAGGACAACATTGAACGCCTGTTCCAATACGGCAATATGCGCAGGGCATGGCAGGGACTGAGAACTCTGTCTGGTGTTGAGTCCGGCATACGTGTCATACAAACCTCAGAGTCCGCGGAAGAGAGTCTCAAGTTCGTTGAGGACTTGAATTCCTTCTTTGGGCGTTTAACCGGCATGACTTCTCACGTGAGCGTCAGAAGGCGGTGGGCGACATTGAGTCTCAGCTCACTGAGGGTAACACCCCGGAAACAACTCCTGCTGACGGCAGGAAAAGTTTCAAGCACGTTAACCTCCACAAGGCAGCTGGACCTGACAACGTTAGTGGTCGGGTCCTCAAGGAGTGCCGTGCTCATCTGGGTGCTGCGTTCAGGATTCTTTTCAACTGATCTCTGAAGCAGCATCGTATCCCCCTGGCCTGGATACTGTCAGTCATCTGTCCTGTCTCCAAGAAACCTGTGCCATCTGTTCTCAACGACTACCGCCCAGTGGCGCTTACCTCAGTCGTCATGAAGTGCTTTGAGCGACTCATTCTTCGTCCTCTCCTGCAGCATGTTGGGGATCAACTGGATCCCCTCAAATTTGCAAATAAACGCAATCGAGGCGTGGAGGATGCAGTCCTCTCTCTATGTCATAGTGTGTATACTCACCTGGAAAAGCCCACGTCGTTTGCCAGGATAGTCTTTATTGATCTTTCCTCGGCTTTCAAACACAATTAAGCCACACGTCATGATGAGTAAACTTGTCAATATGCACGTGAACCCACACATCATCTGTTCATAAACGGAGAGTGTGTGAGGAGAGTAGAGGAATACAAGTACCTCGACACCATCATTAATGCCAAGCTTACATTTGGTCAAAATACTGCTGTAGTTAATAGAAAGTGCCACCAAAAACTGTATTTCTTACCCAAGCTCAGGTTACTCAGTGTCAGCACACATGTTCTCCAAATCTTCTATAGATACTACATCAAAAGCTCTATTACATTTGGGTTCCTGATATGGTACGGTGATCTGAGTGTTGTGCATCGCAACACACTGGCACGAACCGTCAGGGTTAGTGGCAAGGTGGTGGGAGAAAAGTAGACTAGTCTAGAGGATCTGTACAGGCAACGGGCAGAGGGAAAGGGAACGAAGGTATCCTCAGACCTCGACCATCCTCTGTGTCCATGCTAAACTGCCTTCTGGCCGCCGGTTTCAACTCCCTCATTGTAAACTGAATCACACCCGAAACTCATTTGTTCCCTCGTCAATTAGACTAATGAATGAGTAACTGTCCTTCGTTCCCTCCATCTCTGCCAGTCTGACACTGAGTGAGCCTGAGATGATTTGTGATTTGTGAGATGATTTAACTTTGTAACTTATTTAATTTATTTAACACATTTAACGTATTTTAATTTATTTAACCAATATAACTGTTATTACTATTTTTACATTTTTATATTGCATATACATTTGTTTAATTTGTTTTAATATGCTGCTACACTCCAAATTAATTTCCTCCCAAGGAACACTAAAGTATTGTGATTGAACTGCGTGTACCGTACCAGCACCAACTCTTGCGATCTGACATGCCCAGACCCAATCGAAGACCGTAACGACGAAAATCGCCAGGTAAATATTGCGTTTAGATAAAAAAAGTAACCTGATTTTTAGTTACCAAAATGCAATCCAAAGAATACAGTACGAGCAATCTCAAGCGTACGACGGAGTAAAGCACCACATCAATCAAAGCCGGGTTCAGAGAGGGGGAACAAAAGCCTACACTGGTGGCCTCACCAAATTCATATTGGGTGTCGGTGTACCGGTCTGGAAGGAGGTTCCGGTCTGAGAATAAGTTCCGGTTCCGTTTTGCGTATTGCGCATGCGCTTGTACATGTCAAAGGTTAGCGCCTACTTTCGGCCCGCAGCTGTACGTTCTGGAAGTAAGTTCTGGTCTAAGAGTAAGTTCCTGTTCTGTTTTTCGTATACACTGTACATGTCATAGGTTAGCGTCTATTTTTGGTCAGCTTAAACACGGTGTTTGCCGAAACAATTATATTATAGTTTATGTTAATGATACGATTACTTTTGTAATTGTTAGTATGCATAACAAAACCTCATAATTAGCATAACTTGTAATTATTGACAAAAAAGTTGTGTTTTATTTTGATGTCGTTGTCTCAAAGCGTTGTGTATCTTACGACTTCGTTACACAGAGCTGCAATTTTCAGCGCTGTTTATACGCACAACGGGTTTTGTGGTAAAAATAAATCTCCGCACTTTAAATGACCCATATATCCGTCAGTTTGGAATGTATGAAGCTGAAATTGTGTGTGTAATCTAGCAGGCACATTGGGGGTGGTTCGTAGATTTAGACTTTTAAAAATTCGTGGTGGATAAGGATCCTGGAGGGTAACAATTTATAAATGACACATATCTCTGTCAATTTGGCATGTATGAAGCTGAAAGTTTGTGTGTGATCTACTTATAAGTCAGATGTGCCTGTAGACAGTGTATAGTCACGCGCAGATGTACGTTCATTGTTCAGCACCGTGGGGGGGGGGGGCAAGTGGGTCAATGGAGTAACGGTCGCTACAGCAAACGAAAAATTATTAATTATGTAACTCAGTCGCCGCGTGCGTCGAGCAAGGGTCAAAGATGATCGGTCAGCTGAGGTCACGTTGCTCACCGCGGGTCGCATTTGATGTATTGCGCTCGCATGCGTAATACGCAAAACGGAACCGGAACTTACTCTCAGACCGAAACCTCCTTCCAGACCGGTACACCGGAGCGTCAGCACGACTCCGCTGTCGCACTGTCGGTGTCGCGGTAAGGCTTTAAATATTATCGGTTGACGTTTCTGCGCATGCGTGAGTCAGTTCTTGACAATAGTTGCCATTGGGTACATTTACGTTGCTGTCAGTGTCCCACCGCGCGGCACCTCCCGTTAAATGAATTCGTTTGGGACAGTCGTTTCCGCGGTAACTGGACACTTCGGAAGCGTTACCTACTGATCTCTATTTATAAATGGCGGTCAGTCAGCTCAGCAAAGTCATGTTAGAATATTGCGCTGAGGTGATCACGTGATCGGTCCTGTGCTCTACTACTTCTATCTACACGCGCTAACTATAACACACTATTTACAATTAGTAATAATATACTCTAACTAGTAATGGGCGTGCTTTTACAACATACGAAACATATTTAACGGCCGGGTATTATTTAATTATAATTACCTGGGGCCGGTTTCATGAAGCGGCTAAGAACGTTCTTAACGCTAAGATGATTGTCTCAGTAAATTACTTGATTTTTTTTAAATATAAGCGAACATGGGAGTTTACGCAAACACGTAACGTTAAGTAATTGCATAACTTTAAGTACGCTTCATGAAACCGGCCCCCGCTGATTTACTCATGATACCAAATAGTATGCACATAAACATTATCCTGATAAAATGTAATGCCCGAATAAAAGTATGCACGACAGTCGTAGCTGGTGCTAAATATTTCCTCCTAGATACGCGCAGAAACGCCAACCGGATTAAATTTAATCCAGAGAAATGTAAGCGCGAAATCGGATCACTACATCAGAAGACAGGGGGTGGGGGGAGGGGGTGCTGTTGAAAAATGTTCGCCGTCGTGACTTCAGTAACGGGGCACATTCAAAAGGTCTACGCCACTCTAGCTCAGGCATAGCGCGACTAAATTCCAATGGTCGTGGGGGACCCGTGACCCCCAGACCACCGGTCCCGCCTATGAACGCATACTCCCTTACTTCAGACTAGATTCGACTCTTCAAAGGTGCGTTCCTTGAAAATACTAAATTAAGATAGTGTTTGCGATCTTAAAACACATGTTCCTCATTTATTGACACGTTTTAATATATTGTTCTTAATACTAGAATATACATAATGATGAAAGCATACTACCCGCAGAGTTGTATTTGTGAAGCATTGTTCGCAATTTGAATGTTGCGTCCGAGAAATTTTCAAATTATGTTCCTAGAATTGCTTTGTGGTGTTGAACACGACTAGAGTCGAACCGGCCTGATTCCCATAATCAATACCGCATGTTAAGTGGGACGAAGTACAGCTGATTGAGCGGACTTCCTACTAATGATATCACCACCGAGACTCGATTCCAGGTAACAGAACAAACAAGGTCGTTATAACGGCTACAACTTTGCATTCATATTGATCGTTTCCCTTTTATTTACACCAAGTTGTTTTAACTTTTTCAAGAAATACTTACCATTATGATTTACCAAGATTGCCTTACAAAACAACAAGCCGCAAGAATGACAAGAATCATCATCATCATCATCATCCTCATCATCCTCATCATCATTGTGCAGCCGTAGTTTCCCGTGGTTGGGCAAAGGCCTCAGCATGTCTTTTCTAAACCTGTCTGTCTTGTACTATCCTCTGCCAGATGGTGCCATTCCAGTACTCGTCTAGTTCGTCTCTCCGCCGTCTCGCCGGTCTTCATCTAGATCGTTTCCCTTCGTAGGGTCTCCCGGTTGTGATATGCGATGTCCATCGGTTATCTCGTAGTCTGCTGATATGCCCTGCCCAGGTCCACTTCTGTCTTCCGATTTGTTCTATCTCGTCAAAGAACTTTGTCTTCTCTCTTACCCAGATGTTTGTTTTTCTCTCCTGATATGTGATGTTTAATATACTTCTTTCCACCTTTGTTTGTGCGGCTCGAAGTTTCTTCAATGCCTGGATGGTGAGTGCCCATGTTTCTGCGACGTATGTCATTGCTGGAAGTACGCATGAGTTATAAACTTGTTTCTTCAAGCAGGTTCCAAAGTTACCCTTGAAGATGTCGCGGTGTTTGGCGAATGCTGTCCAGCGGCGGTGATTCTTCTTTGACTCTCCTTGTCTTGTTTTTTATCTCTGCAACTGTATCGCTGTCCCAGATAGACGTAGCTTTCAATGTTCTCTATCTACGTGGTGTGCCATTTTCTATTTTCTTTTGTCTTTGAAATGTTCATCTTCAGACCTTGTTTTTCACTTTCATCAGCTAGCTCCTGCAGCATTTTTTGAAGTTCTTGCGGTGTAGTAGCGCGTATGTCGTCGGCGAAACGAAGACGACTGAGATATGCTCCGTCTATTCTCAAGCCGCTGGTTTCCCAAGTCAATCTTTGTAATATGTTTTCGAAAGTTGCTGTAAACAGATTGGTGCCACCCTGTCGTACTCCTCTCTTGATGTTGATATCGTTGCTCTTTTTTGTGTAGGTGGACTGTCACTGAGCTGTTGGTGTAGATGACTTTCAGAAGTTCGATGTACACGTCTTCTATCCCCTGTTCATGAAGAGAGTCGAAAGCCTTCTCGTAATCAACAAAAGCGATGCAGAGCGGGATATTAGATTCTCTTTCACTTGGCTTACGACGTGTATGTGGTCTGTCGTTGAGTACCTGCTTTTGAATCTTGCTTGCTTTCGTGGTTGGTTTTCGTCGAGTGTCTACTCTAGCCTATTCGTTAATATTGTTGTGAGTAATTTGTATATGTTTGACAGATATATCGGTCTGTAGTTCTTTAAAGTCTTTCTTATTTCCCTTCTTGAATATTATTACCATCTTTGCGTTCTTCCATGCGGTGGGCATTCGTCTTTCTGGTAAGGATTTAGTATACCGCTTAGCCAGTGTCTTCGAGATGGTATCTTCTCCTGCTTTTAATGTTTCAATGTTTACATGGTCGTTGCCTGATGTCTTCCCATTCTTCATATCTCTTAGCGCTGCTTTCACCTCCGATGATGTTATCTCTGGTACCTCTTTCGGGTCGGTGTGAATTATGATACTTATTTCACTGTCGTATAGCTCGGTGTAAAATTCCTCAATTCGTTCCATGATCATATCTTGGTTTTGTATGTATCTACCCTGCTTGTCTAGAAGTATAATAAGTCTGTCTCGGCCTAGTGCCTGCGTTCTTCTTGCTTTCTTCAGGCTCTTTGATGATATAATCGTTTCTCGTATGATCTCTTGTTTGTACTTTCTGATGTCCTCCTTCGCTTTCTTTTTGAAGGTCTTGCATATTTATGTTACGGTCGCCGTTATCCACCATTTCTCGTCATTGTTTCATCGGTGCACTATGTCGGTGACGATATTCTCGTCTTTACGTTTTCTTTGGCTAAACTTGTTGCACTTAGTTGGATCATCTCAGTGATGCTTTCGCTCATTGTGTCGATGTCGTCTAGTTCTTGTAGTGTTTCGAATCAATTTCGCAGTTCGAGTTGGAATTCGATATATATTGTTCCTATTTGTGAGGTATCTACACTTGGTGGTCTCTTGTTTATCAACTTCTTCCTTTCAGAATTGACGTCCAGTTTGATGTTGCTCATTACCATTCTGTGGTCACTTCCGATGTTGACTTGGTTGATGACAGTTATGTCAGTGACCATCGCTAGCCTGTTTGTCAGGATGTAGTCAATTTCGTTCTTCGTTTCTCCGTTTGGGCTTTTCCACGTCCATCTCCTCCCTGCTTTCTTCTGGAACATGGTATTCCTGATTTTGTACTTTTTTATGTTGCCCATTCTACCAAGGTGTCGCCTCTTTCGTTTATCACACCTAGGCCAAATTTGTTCTGTACTTGCGTATTAAAGTCTCCCATCATTATCGTGTAGTGGGTTGGCTTTTCTAAGATCTCATCCACGTCGTTGTAGAAATTGTTTGTGTCTTCTTCTGAGTATGATGTTGCTGATGCATATACTTGTACTATCTTCAGTTTGTAGCGCTTTGTTATGCATAGAACAAGTTCTGCTACTCTGGAGCTGATGCTGTTAACCATCACTATAGTGTCTTTCCATTTCTTGTTTATGAGAAAGCCTACTCCTGCTTGGCCGTTGTTCGCCGTGGAATGATATTTTGTAAGGTAGTGAAGCATTCCTCTCTTCTTCTGACTTCTCCGATCCCGATCACATCCCATACCAACTTGGTTTCCCTAAGTTCTTCCTCCAGTTCTTGTATCTGTTCATCTCTTAGTAGTGTTCTTACGTTATATGTTGTTATTTCCAATCTACTTACCTTCTCTCGGCGGCTATTCTTGACCCATAGATTCTTAGCACCCCCCTGCACGTAGCCCTAGTTGACCCGAATCGCCTCCTTGGTCATATATTGTTTCGATGCTGTGGGGACTGGGGGCCTTGGCTTCACTGTACTTTGCATGCTTGGCCTACCCTTCCACGCTGGTCGGTGCGGGTTGGAAGGGGGGCGATGTAGGGTGAACGAAATTGCTCAAGTTTCGACACGGCGGCCGAACCAGTACCGAACCACCGCCCGGCCGGCGCCGGGATTCGAACCCCGGTCCGTCCGGTCGACAGTCCGGCACTCTAACCACTCGGCCACTTGCCCTTGCCCCCGGCAACAATAAGAACAAGAAATTTATTCGACACCAAATATCTCAAATGAAATTAGACCTCTACACAGTGTGCAGTATACAAGTACAGGTATAATTATATAATATGTACACATGGTATTGCAAAATAAAACTAAAACACGGAAGTGTGTGTAGAGACATTAGTAAGGCGGGAGAGGTGTGAACTGAAGGATTGGTGGAAAAGAAAGGCAATAAAATGGAAGAAGAAAAAAAGAAAAGACCTTAGTTTGGTCATCCGTGGAATGTCTACACAGTCGTTAATGCATATATGTAGTATTGTCCGATTTTCATATCATTAAGCAAGTTCACAAATACCTGTTTCTAAACCACATAGACATTATATATAAACTACATGCCTATGATATCATGACCAGAGAGGCTACGGAAGAATGCCGACGACGTGTTGACGTGATAGCACAAAAGATATATAAAGGTCCACTAAAAAGTGGACGTTTGGGGCCAATGTTGTATAAAACCAAACGATAAAAAGAAATATATTTAGATTAAATTCTATGACATACCTGCAAAGAAATCAGTCGGGTACCGGAAGCGATTTGGTCTCATGCAAGGTTGGCGATAGCGATTCGTATTTAAAATTGTCAATATAAGACGAGGATTACCACCGTTGTTATACTTTATTACGAAACAATAAGATAAGCTGCAATCCGATTTTTAATAGCGGGCCACGAGTAAAAAGTGTCCGTTATATGCAACGTAATAATGACGCGGTCGGTAACAGGGTGTGACGTAATCAATCTTCGTGTTTTATTCATCTAACAACAATCCGTTCGTATTACGTTATTTACGCCGGTTAACGTCCTTTTTATGTGCTAAATATAGAGCCTATGAGAACTCCTCTTTTTCTGTCCTTCACGCGATCAATGTGTTTCCATATCCCAGCTACTGTCTGTGCTCGCTGCATGCGGATTGCTAGGCATGCGGATTACCTAGATCCCATAACGTTCCTAGACCTTTAGGTAGTCTGCTACCAGAAGTAGGAGAGGTGCGACGTTGGAGAGAATTTGCTATTGCCCTGATCTCGACTCTCTTCCCGTGCTCGAGCGCTCCCCGCGATCAGTTCAATTGTTCAACAATCGAACCGATTGCACCGCGCGATTGGGATCGGGAAGAGAGTCGAGATCGGGGAGCTTGGCGCAATTTGGAAACAATGTATCAACACCGTTTAAAGAGACAAGGTCTAAAAGTGTTTCTTAATAAACAAACAAGCCGCTCTTCTGACACGTTTGTAAATTTTGTTTTTAGTCATTTCATATACTACGATATAGTATTATATAAAGTTACACGGTATGCCAATATGGCGTCGCAAAATGACGGAAGCCTGTTGGTGCCACTAGAATGAAAATTTCTATCTCGTAATTACGAAATAGTAGAGAACCGGAAATGGAACGTTTTTTCAACCAATCAAATGTGGAGCAAGTATAATTATACGGCCTCTACTTAATTTTATCAACCGTTGGTAAAGTAGTATGCAGCAACCACTAAGACATCTGTGTCTGGTGACTTAATTATTATGGTTTCTAGAGCACCAAGTGCTCCGAAGTCTGCATCAGCAAAACCAGCATGCAAAAGCATCCTGGTGTGAGCTTCTTCTTGTGTAATGGCAAAGTGTCTGTCTTCTTCTACACCTCGACTACTGATGGATTTCACTACTGATGCCGCCAACAACCAGGAGTGTACACGCTGTGTGTGCTTCCAGCCACTAGAATGCAAGACTGACCACATGTTCACAAAGAAAGATCACTAGTGATTGCTTGTTGGATGGAACATTGAAGAACCTTTTCTATGGACGTACTGGACGCCCACCAATCACCTGGTACTACTTGTAAGCATATGTTGATCCTGCGCGGCGGTCCCGTTCAGCGGTTTTCACAGAGTTATCGTCATCATATCTATCAAACACTTCCACAACTGTGTCAGCTCTCTGAAATCCTGTCAGACGTTGCCTGAAGTATGCTACCGCTAATGCATAAAATGAATTGAATTGGTCCCCCGCCATCATTTGAATGACAGCGATGGCATCCCTAATATACACTGTGGTTGCAGTGATGTTTTGTGGTAGTTCAGATACTCTCTCGCCTTGAGCTTCTAGTTGATGGCTCTGTTCCGCTTTGTTAGTTTTCCGCATTGTACAATCAGCATGCAAAATGGCCATCGGCACTGGCCCTATCGGGTGGCCGAGAACGGTGGCCATAGAAACATCATCTCTGCACCTCACCGACGACAGGGCTCTGCGGAACACAATCACTGGACTAACAGCTACTGTTACACAACCTCCTTTGCCACACTTGAACTTGGTCTTTTTCGCCATGTCACCAACTGTTTTCAGGCCTGACCTGCTGATGGGGCTGTAGACGCTGCACGTTTCACCTGATTCAAGTGCGCCATGCACACATCTCTCCAGCTTCTCCTCCCAAGCACCTACGATGTTGAGGAGCGAATTTTGCACATCCAATGTTGCACGCAGCCCCGTAGATAAGTTGATGTGTACATGTGGGTGAGATTCAGGCTCGAACGGATTGGTCATGTTGTTAACAGCATGCTTGGTCAGAGGTCTCACATGCTCTTCATCCCTCTTCAGTATGGATGCCAGTACTTCTTTGTGATCCTTGTCTTCAGTACTTGTGGATAAACCACTCCTTTCTCGTGTTGCTTTAGCATATTCACTCTTGATGTGCCTCGTCAATGTCTACCTGACGAGTGCTGGCTTCTTTCTAGTCAGTCCGACTATACCACTGCTTCCCATTGTATCTCTGATGACTGTTTTCCCTATGTCCATGTCGCTCCAGATCCCATTGAAACTATGTTTTGAATCAAACTGTAGAATGCAGTGTCATAAGGACACTGTGTTGTAACTGTTGACGACGGTGCATTTGCTTTAAGATTTGTTTTACTCAGGTAGGATGAAAGACATGTTGAGTGGTACACGGCATCCTTAGTTATCAAGTCCTCCTCCGATACTGTGCGTATCATTTTCTCGTCTCCTCTTTGACATGCAGCCTTCTTAAGGCTGGTTGCCTGTTCAGATGTTTCAATTTTATGCAACTTTTTGTCTTTCCTGAGTGATTTCTTTGAACACACAATCCAGACAGACCAAACTGTCGAACCAGTCCTCTTTCTCGTTGCCACACTAGGTATACGTGATACTGATTGTTGAGAATCAGTTTCATTTGTTGTTTCTTGTTTGGACAATAGCCTAGTGTGATCCAAATTTGACTTGCTTGTGTACGTTTTGAAGCAACTCCTGTGGTATAGTATATGTGGCATATCTTAAAGGCTAGGCAATGCATATATTAGACGGTGATATAGGCCATCTCTCCCTGTTTCCGCTGCATCCAACAACGTTTTCTGCCCAGTTCATGTTGTTTTTGACAGTTTTAAATTGTTCAAAAATTCCTGACAAATGACGCATTTTGAGAAGTTAATTGAGAGACGTCTTCTCTTTCTCGTTAGCTTTATGGGACAAAATTCCATTGCAAATGTTCAGTCCTGTTGAAATAACTGGTAATGTCAGGCACTCTGCCTCCTTCTATTGAATGAAGACGAACATGACGTACGATGGGTTGAAAATGAATTCGCACTACAATAAACTTAAATTAGATGATAATTTACCATTACTAAATGTGTCTGCACATTTATGATAGATTTATAGCCAGGATGCCACGTATTCAACAAAGATGCATTTGTCCCAATTCTTCACACTTAGCGACATTGCTATTATCGCTCACGGCTGTCAACGATAAAGGTTGTTTTATTCAATACTTACGTTGTTACATGACATTCATTGTTGCATGCTATTATTTTATGCAGGCATTTATTGTTGAAACAACCGTTTCTTTATAAGACTTGTTAATTAAGATTAAGATTAGTCAAAATAAAACTTACCAACCCAAGACTAACTCGAGCACAAATAGGAGAAAACTAGCCCCTGATAGCGAGATTTTGTTATAACATGTACATGGATCAGCTCGTATTTATTATGCTTCGTAGAATGTGTTATTTTTAAAAAGATATCGCGAGCATATATATAAATATGTTGATATTATAAAACTTAAATAATTATTCTTTTCATCGTTTGACTTCAGAGCAATTGTTAGACCAATTTGTCTTAACATTTGCAAAATAGCACAATTTCGAAAATTCATCATTTGACAGTGACCTTGTTCAACCTTCGCTCCACACATACAGCACCAGTTGATAGCTCCGTGTCATACCTCATTTTGACGAGGATACAATACGGTTTACAATGATATATGAAGATGTATTGTGCATTTAGGCAAATAGATACGCAACCATTGTAAACCTAGACCTACACCGATTGTGGAATGGTGCAATTTTGAACAGTCGCCATTTGGTAGTGACCTTGTTTGACATTCACTACACACATGATGCCCCGTTTAATAGCTATACGTTATACCTAATTGTAACGGGAAGACAGTAAGCTTTCCAGCGGAATATGAAATGGACATCAGTATGTAGGAAACGTAGCTCCACAACCATTAAGATTTTGTAAAGGTTGCGGGATGGCGCAATTTCTAACATCCATCAATTGACGGTGACCATGTTTGAACGCCTCTCCACAGAAACTGCTTCACTTCACAGCGTCATGTCACACCGCATTTTGATGGGGAGAAATTGTCCTTTCATAGAGTTCATGATTTGTCCGTAGTCGTGAAGTAGAAACACGGTCAATGTAACTTTATGATGTTCGTCATTTGATGGGTAACCTTGTTTGACCTTGTCGTCACTCTTATCATTCCTGGAGACAGCATCATATCGTACTCTGTTTTGAAGGTGAGACAATGCGCTTTCCAAGAATATATGACATATTAAGAAGTTTTCGTAAGCGTCCAGTTTCTAAAATTGATCGTTTGATGGTGACCTTGGTTGACCTGGGATTCACGCTTTCTGCACCACTTGGCAATTCTACGACAGGCCTAATTATGACGGGGAGATGCAGGGCTTTCCACTAATATAACATTTGGGTGTGTGTGGGGGGGGGCATTTAAATCGGTCTGTTATGTGGTTCTACCGCTCGCCTATATGCGATGGTTGTTGGCCAAAACCCCGTGAATGTCCATGTAACTTAACCCTATGTGGAAGAACAGAGCAGCCGCAACGTCACGATCCAGGGCTTCCACCAACAGTTCTGATAGTTCTACCGCTACCCGCACGTGTACGGTTGATATAATTAAGTGGAGGCCGTATAATTAGTACTTGCTCCGCATTTGATTGGTTGAAAAAGCGTTCCATTTCCGGTTCTCTATTAGTTCGTAATTACGAGATAGGTATCTCGTAATTACGAGATAACATCTCGTAATTACGAGATAATATATCGTAATTACGAGATAGAAAATGTTATTCTGGTGGCACCAACAGGTTTCCTTATGCTTTCGTACAAAATCATACATTCCACATAATATATTATATAAAATGTATTTTTTTGTGATGTCAAGCGAAGTCTTTGTAACTGTAATACAGCAATGTATCAGCATATGTTGTTATAATGTCAGTTTCCACCGCCGACAAATACGTTGTCCCGCATTCTCCCTAGAACGAGTACATTCGCAGAAGAGCATACACACGAACGTAACGTGCTTAACCTCCATCGGGCAGACATATCAACTCGTGGAACTATAGTCTTACCAGCGGTTATGTTGTCGACATTGACACAGGGCCTACCACGTTCAAACGTCGTCATGGCGACAATTCACCGACAGCAAACACCAAAGTTGAGACAAACACTGACTCTCGTGACAGAAGCTGGCCACTATTCAGTCACGTAGGCTGGGGAGATTGGTGCGTAGGTGGTTTATTGGAAGCCTCAAGGGAATGCTATTGGAGGTTTCAGTGATACCACTGAGACCTCCATTATCACTCCCCTGAAGCTTCCAATAAACCGCCTACGCACCAATCTCCCCAGCTTACGTGGCTGAATAGAGACCAGCGTCTGTCAGCCTCGGTGCAGTTGGATGTTTCCGAAAATGCACCCCAAAAATTCGCTAAGGGCCTGTTGTTGTTATTGTTGTTGTTGCAGCTGGTACCACTGTGCATCATGTGTCAGTTGAGCTATACATTGTATAGCCAAATTAACAGGGTTTAAAAAATCTTCAGTGCAGAAAGAGACGAGTATTTGTAGATGTGCTGACCCATATATGTTTGTTTGTATGTGTTTGTATTTGTTTCTCTTTGACACAGACTTCATCTAACAAACAGTTTTGGAAATATTAGTATAGTATTTTTCCATACAGTCAATCAAATGCACACAAAAAAAAGATATATTAAAAAAGGAAAAGTTAAGATCCAGTGATATCGTGATTTCGACGTAGAGTAGAAGTGGCTAATTGCAATCGTTTGTATAATTGAACTCAGCGACTTGTCAAGCCTTTAATTAAGCTAAATATAGCCTATAATTAAAGCCTTTCTGATGGCACAATTACACGAGTTGACATTAGCAGTAGCGACCATATGGCTAAAGCTACATCTTAAAGACAGTCTGTTCAAAATCCTGTAGGAGTTGCTGTAAGCGCAACAAGAAATGATTGTTGTATCCATAAAGCACACATGGAAATATTGCTGAAATATGCAATGAATGGCATATTTTTATAGCAGAAGAGCAAACAGATATTTTTGACGCAATGTGTTACACTTTGCATACAGAAGTCTCACTTTGGCAGAGCGCACCCCGGGTAAAAGCACACCCCACCTATGCAGATGTCATTATTATTGGCGCATTCTACAAGTCAACAATGGAAGACGATGTCCAACACTCTTTGGTCAAGTTCGATTTCCGCAGAAACAGCACGATAATAATAACCACATTATTATAGTAAATGCTACTGCTTCACATGGTTTCACAGCAACTGTACTTTGACAAAATAAAATGTGAAACGGCCTCTCTCCTTCCCTCTCTCTCTCTCTCCCTCCCTCCCTCTCTCTCTCTCTCTCTCTCTCTCTCTCTCTCTCTCCCTCCCTCATTCCCCCTCTCTCTCTTTCTCTCTCTCTCTACTCTTCCTCGTCTCCACTGGCCATCTTCCCGTTTCCCCTATATGTCTCTTTCTCTCCCAGACTTGCGAACTTGTGAATGAAACAAATATGTGCATGCTCATGTGTGTATGTATTCTTCATTCGCTGTGTAGTGGGTCTGTTACCGCCGAAACCCCGACTGAACTTCGGAGATCAGGAAACGGAACTTTGGTATCCACGTTGCAACGAATCTGCTTAGGTAAACGGTCGATTACATAGTATAGCAACACTTGCCTGTGTGCACCCAATAACCGTTGTCTATCACCACTCATCATAAGAAATATGCGTGGGTTGTTTATTAGGCGCACGATCCTCTGCTCGGCTGACTCGCTGCGTTATTAATCAAATACTTTTCTTACATTTGATGACAGAATATGCGTGTTGGTTGTTAGAATAGTCGCGTGTGATTAAAAGAGTCCATAGTAGTTGCACAGACTATCATATTATAGAAGAGATTATGGCCTGATAGGTGCAGATCACTTTCCTATATTATGTATTCTTATTTGTTTATGTATGTCTTTCTTTATTGTCAAATCTCACGATGTCCTTGTCTGCCTCATTCTGGCATTCTCTCCCATTGTCTGTGTGGTAATCACCGGTTATTGGTATGTCTATCTCCATCTCTATGAATGTTCTGTTTACACAGTTCTCATATTCGCTAATGTGGATAACAATCTAGACATTTCTTTGTTCGAAATAATCACTAATAATCACCAATCAACGGTTTTAGTTAGATTTCTGAGAACATGAGAACAATCTTCAAACTGTTCACTCACTCACTCACTCACTCACTCACTCACTCACTCACTCACTCACTCACTCACTCACTCACTCACTCACTCACTCACTCACTCACTCACTCACTCACTCACTCACTCACTCACTCACTCTCTCACTCACTCACCCACCCACCCACCCACCCACTCACCCACACACCCACCAACCCATCCACCCACCCACTCACCCACCCACTCACTCACTCACTCACTCACTCACATTCTTTCTCTCTCTTCGTCTCTCTCTCTCTCGCGCGCGCGCACACACACACACACACACACACACACACACACACACACACACACACACACACACACACACACACACACACACACACACACACACACACATACATACATACACTCTCTCTCAACTAAATTACATGGAGTTGAACTATTTTAAAACTAGTTAAGGTGGCCAAAATACTATCTTACTCCGGCACTCGGTTATACACCGACATCATTTGTGACCACGAGACTTCAAACAAACGCAGAGTATTCAAAAGACGGTTTTCTTGGTCCAACAATGTCGTACGCTACTACAAGCTTATTCAGCCATAGCCGTCGGAACGGGGGCGGCCTGTGGGGCTCAGCATCTTAGTATTTAGAGTGGGGGACTTAGCCCCAATATTTATTCGAATTTTTTTGAGACTCGGACTCAACCCCCCAATATTCACCACGTTCCGACGCCAATGTTTGTGTATTGTTTTATTACGCCAAGCGATACAAACTTCCAACCGTAATTAGCTAATGTTCGCGTACGTCACGTTCATTTCCTGCTAGCATCGACAATTGCCGTGGAAATGAGGTTCGTGACCCAAACCACTATAGGACTCGATCCTCAATTACCTATGCTCATAATGTGGCGTTGTCTCTACCATGAACGATAGGACATCGCTAATGAAGAAACAGAGTACCGAGATTACATGCAGTGACCCATATAATGTACGTATAACTCTAGGTAATGATATATCCGAAAAGGATTTGCCTTCATGAGGTCAATTACATTGTACCTACTCGGTTAATCAGCAGCAACACAACATAACCCTAGTGTCCGCAGAAGTAATTCGAAAGTAAGATTCTTTATGTTCTATTTAGAGCAAACAGCTACCACAGAATAACAACATGTTCTTAAAATCTTGAGTAATTTAGTCTTTCTAACCGTCTAAATCGTAAGAAAATTGACGAGAGTATAACGAAACATGCTATTTGGTTAACCTACACCTGTTAGCCTTTCACATAGGCCTTGTTCACCCACTGTAGGCTATCTATATATGTTAGATATCTCCGGTTTTCTCTGTATTCTTGTTATTAGTGCGTCAGCTTATCTGTGAACATCGTCGACACATCGCCTCGTCTGTCTGGCTCTTGTTCTGTCCGTTTCTTTATGGTCCACCTTTCTTATTTCATTACTGAACATAGTATGTGGCCTTTCCGTTCCAGCGTATCGTTAAATGGTGTATTTCAAATCAATACTTAGTTAATTAAAGGGAATAAAAACATCTATTGCTCGAATTCATGTTATATTACATCCTGCTATCTATTTCCACGTCCACCAAGCCACACACAAACAAAATTCAATGAATTAGAAATTCCACATTTTATGGTGTGCATCCGGACATTTTCTAATATGCATATTTTTGGCGCGCTTTTCGGGATGCCGAGATGTGACGTCACTTATGACTCAAACTCGCATCAGGCCGACCCTTTCCATGCATTCAGAGCATGTTTACAAGTATAGCTTCTGGGTCGAAACGAGCGTCAGAACGAGTTATTGTGCAATATTCCGACGTAATACAAACACTAGTCATCATAGAGGAACAAGCAGTTATCTAACGGTTCCACATGAATCGAATTTTATTCAAAACAACGAATGCGAATGGGCCTACAAGTCGACTAGGTTTCGCCGAGCTTGGGCTCGTTTCCAGAATAATTATATCGAATGCAACCAACGGGAGATAATCTACACCAATAAACATACATAGCAAACATATATTGTATCCAGCTACATAAAGTAACGTGTATAATCTCATAATATCACTAGAATATATATTATATGACGGAGTTGTACAATTTATCATAACAACTTAAATCAGTCAGAGAGCTTCCGTTGGTCCCGCTAGCTCAGTGGGTAGGCGCGTTGATTACTCGTCATTTATTTTACAATCGGGCGACGCCGGTTCAATCCTGACAGCATGCAAACCTTTGATTTTCTATACACTTTTTTGTTTATGGTTTCACGAAGTAATATAAACAAAATCATTTTATACTATAATGCACTGTTTGTAAATAATTTTTATTTCTGTAGTAACTATTTATTCGCCTCAAAAATGAAAATGTGGTCATTATATAACGATGTTTCTAAATTTTATTTATTCAAACAAATGTAATGTAATGGATATATAATTTATTAATTGTAAATATATTGTACGGTAATATATTGTAATTATATATGTGAAAACAGATTGAGATCTGTCTGGATAAATACAATTTAGAAACATCGTTATATATAATGACCATATTTTCATTTTTGTGGCGAATAAATAATTACTACAAAAATATTTTTTTTTACAAACAGTGCATTATAGCATAAAATGATTTTTTTTATATTACTTCGTGAAAACATAAACAAAAAAAGTGTAAAGAAAATCAAAGGTTTGCATGCTGTCAGGATTGAACCGGCGTCGCCCGATTGTAAAATAAAAGATAAATAACAAACGCGCCTACCCACTGAGCTAGCGGGACCAGCGGAAGCTCTCTGGCTGATTTAAGTTGTTATGATAAATTGTACAACTCCTTCATATATCGATATTCTAGTGCTATTATGAGATTATACACGTTACTTTCTGTAGCTGGATACAATATATGTTTGCTATGTATGTTTATTGGTGTAGATTATCTCCCGTTGGTTGCATTCGATATAATTATTCTGAAAACGAGCCCAAGCTCGGCGAAACCTAGTCGACTTGTAGGCCCATTCGCATTCGTTGTTTTAAATAAAATTCGATTCATGTGGAACCGTAAGATAAATGTTTGTTCCTCTATGATGACTAGTGTTTATATTACGTCGGAATATTGCACAATAACTCGTTCTGACGCTCGTTTCGACCCAAAAGCTATCCTTGTAAACAAGCTCTGAATGCATGGAAAGGGTCGGCCTGATGCGAGTGTGTCATAAGTGACGTCACGATACCACGCGATCGCCTAGCTCATTAAAATTTCATTTTCCGCGGGAATCGCTTCACAGACAGGCTTAATTAAAATCGAATTTATGCTAGAAATGTATTTTTCTGTATTTGTTTAATGTTGTCAAATGTTACATACAGTGTTAAACACATGGAAAAAGGATTTTAGCTAATGCCTTATTTTTATTTCCTTTAAAACAATCTTCTTCATATCAGTCATCCTCCTGTCGTTCGGAGTCCTCGCCAACTCCCATGCAATTGGCTGGCCTACGTATCCATTATGCCCACTGTTTCACACTATCGGTCCGTGCAGATCCATGGTCAGTAACAAACCTTGACGAAGACCGTTCAAACTGGTTCTTTCCTCAACTTCATCTTCGAATTATATTAACACAAGGCAGTCTCCAGTGTGCATACTTAATAGTTGATATCGTTTTAGCAGTAGTTTTTAGGTCAGGCTGGTACCGGTAACTCCAAATTGGGTCGCCAAGCCATTTTGAGTGGGTCGCCAAGAGTCTCCGCTCTCTCCAGTGACTATTCGAACATTACTTTATTCAATTTTATTATCTTGCTGACCCGCACCAAATGTATGCCAGACGTATAATGCACGTCAAATGTTGCATGAATGTGAAATCCGTATGATATAATATCACATGGCATTTCAAAAACACGCCTGTTTTCGCGTAATATTTTCTCGTCTGTTACGCAACTGGTATGGGCAAGTCATATTCTGTTGAATGCGCCATGTTAATAAACATTTCCGGACACATTATATTATCGATTGAATTATCTTCCTCCTTATTATCACCAGTGTGAAGTAGATTAGTGTAATATCCTTCAAACATTGTCGAAAACGTACGATATCCCTGACTCTGTTCGCTATCTTTGCTTTAGGGACCTGCAGACGCAGACATGTGTATGCATGTATATGTTTGTATGCGCCCCTGTCACATACACCTTTCTGTGCAAAGCAACGATACAAGACCAATGTTGATTGAACCAGGCCAACTTAATGACATTTATTCACTAACACATATTAAACAACACCATATATACATAAAACCACACCATATATACATACATCAATACACAGCAAGCATGCCGGCCCCAACAGCATTGTTAAGCAATACCTACAATTTCTAAGCATATAACTTCCGAGACATCTACTTACTAACATGACTAACTACATGACTGCACTATACTTCCCACTACCACCGTAACGGTGGGGGTCACTCCGCCCCGCCCTTATAATGAAAGCGCCAATTAAAAAGCTTCTGAACCAACAAGTAAAGTGATATAGGGAAGAGGGTGGGCAAAACAACGATACCAAATATAACTAAATCGACATAAAAACAGCACACAGAATCTTGGTGATTGGCGAGCCAATAGTATACACTGAATCAAACCAAACCAGAGAGTGAGGCTGAATTTCCTTTGTGGCTGGCCTATATAGCCCCTATCACTCCTTTACATATTCCTCCGCGTTGGTCTCAGCTTGATCACTAGGGAAACTCCAGGCCTATCTACTAGGGGGCGCTACCATCTGCACATTTACTATAAATATTGCATCGCTGCCTCACACAAAATCAATGTATGCGCCCCTGTCACATACACCTTTCTGTGCAAAGCAACGATACAAGACCAATGTTGATTGAACCAGGCCAACTTAATGACATTTATTCACTAACACATTAAACAACACCATATATACATAAAACCACACCATATATACATACATCAATACACAGCAAGCATGCCGGCCACAACAGCATTGTTAAGCAATACCTACAATTTCTAAGCATATAACTTCCGAGATATCTACTTACTAACATGACTAACTACATGACTGCACTATACTTCCCACTACCACCGTAACGGTGGGGGTCACTCCGCCACCAGGTTACCCAACATCCAATGTAACCGACCCCTACCTACCTCGTATGCATGTATATGTTTTTCTGTCAACCCAGCACTTGGCGCCATCCCACATTTCAATCAACTAAAAAGGCAGTATCTTATATAGCGCGATATCCAGTCACTGGTCAGTGCGTTTTTACATTTTACTCCCTGACAGACCTGCTCAATCGACTTATCTGGGGAGCATTAAGCCACGCTGCAATATATGCGCGAAGACTATTCGTACACAAATATCCACCACTGTCTACAGCCAGGTACACATTCATACAGCTGAATGAACTGAAACAACGTAGAATGAACGAACTTGCCCTAGGTTCGAAACGGCAGCACAAGATTCGAACCCGGGTTCTCCCGATTGAGCCTGATGCTTTGGTCACTGTGCCCCAGCGCTCCACAACTTATTGTCATCCGTAGTCTAATAGAACATCTCACATTTTATAACACTACAAAGTCAAGTAAAATAATCCAATAGGCATAGGCATATTTCATTAGCACTGCCAAAGCTTACCGACAAATCCCGCGTACGCAAACTGACCTCAGCCGAGATTTCAGCGATAAACAGGCTTACAATTAATTTGGATTTAACCGACGATGATACTCGTTCATATATCCGTGTTGTTGGACCCTGTGTGTTACGAGCAACAATAAACAACAAACCGAACAGTATAATATTTGACAACCTCATAAACGAAGTTGAATTGGCGCGTGTGAAGAATATTATTTGTCAGTGAGTATACCTAGAGAACAGGTACAATTGTGTTCTATGCAGAACGTGCATTCGCGATCTTCTTGAAAGCATTTGCTTGTTGCCGGTTCCAGTTAACGTGTTTGCTGCAGAACAAGCGGTTGCAATTAGTAGACATATATATTGCTGACCACCGACCGAATGTATTTTCTTACATAGTAAGGAAACTGTTTACGCAGTTGTCATATTCGCTAATATTGATGGCACACGTCTCTTTCTTTAAAATAATCACCAATCATCGGGATTATCTATACTTCTGACCTACCCACGAGGACAGCCTTATGTTTCTTTCAGTTGGGGAGATCGGGGCAAAGCGGCCAGTGAGGCAAAGTGGACAATACAATTTTAAGCTCAGACTACTTGCATCATCTAAAGTAGATGTGATAAAAACATTAGGTGATATCACTACCGCTTCGGTGCACCACCTTCGCGTGCCAAATCAGTCGCCATTTTTACGTGCTGACAATAAGTCGCTTTTAGTGTATTTTCTTGCGAGTTTTTCGTTTTTTGGAACGTATATGGCAGATATATTGAAAACGCTTGTAAGCGTGTTATCTGACATATATGTAGATAAAACTAAGTTATGAACAATGTTCGCGGAATGGCGTGTGGGAATGGCTCACATTTATTACGACAGCGAATGTGTGGCAAAGTGGATGGGGCATAGTGGACAGACGGGGCAACGTGGACATAGTTGTGTTCACTTACAGTCCACCACGTTTGATGGAATTATAGTATTTGTTAAATTTTGTTCTTTTATAGCTAATGGGATGCTCATTATTTGTTATTATTTAATATATTTGTTGTCTAATCACACACAATAATAATTACAGCATTACATTAAAGTGGACATTTAGTAAATTAAAAAAATTATTGTTGAAATTAGATTACGGCTGTTATCGCTTAGGTAATCACATTACGCCCCGCATCCTGTCCTCCCGTTAATTTATGTTGCTCTGCATATGACTGTTCTATTCTGCATGCACTCAGCACCCTACGTATGTATAAATAGTGAGAACTTATAAACGAACAAGCACGCAGCAAGCGAGCGACGTGTCTCTGACAAAAGCCATCAGTGCAGTTAGATCAGGTAGCAACCCCAGACGAAGCGTGAAATGGGCGACTTCGAGAACGGTAAAAGATGCATAAAGAAAGGACCTTGGACGCCACAAACCCATGTTTTCCGAGGAATAGGAACAACAACTGTGTGACCATATTCTTAAATTTAAATTCAGGATGTTTGGATTGTCGATAATGACCCAAGACGATTAGCGTTTCAATTTGCAGGGAAGATTTACTATGGGAAGTGAACTGGCTGGTGAGGGATGAGCAGCAGCATTCAGGAAAAGTCACCCTCAAATAATCCTTCGCGTTCTAGACAATTTTTAGTTAATGCAATTATATGCTGTTTGCCCTGCAATTAGTAGTTGGTGCACGAAACGACATCGATAACGATCGAACGTGCTTTTGCATGTGATCTGTGCATTATGAGTGGGTCGCCAAGAGTCTACGCTCTCTCCAGTAACTATTCGAACATTACTTTATTCAATTTTATTAACTCACTGTACAAACTGCCATCTTGTACAAACAACTCTCACTTAATAACAACAAAAATAACGTTAATGGTGGACAATCATTAAACGTAAGTTCTTAAAATATGTAGCATGGTATCCAGTCTTTAGGACTCCTCAAAGGGATTTACACTTCACTCCCTTGAAGACCTGTTCAATCGAACACCATCTCAACTTGTTGGAAAACACCGAGCCCTGATGCAATTATTGTGTGAAGATTATTAATAAATATATACGTGCCGTCCATACCACTGTGTACCGCCAGGTATTCACTCATCAATCCTGTAGAGTGGCTGTTTTAGGGTGCATTTTTCTGTCTCAGCTGGGGATGCGTATGTACCCATCAGACCCCCAGCCTATAAGCCTGATCATACAGCTTATTTAACGGAGGCAATGCAGAGTGAACGAACTTGACCAGGGGTTGATATGGCAACAAAAGAGGATTAAAACCTTGAATCTCTTATTCCGATGCACAAGGCTACCGCGTCACATAATTCGAATTGTGAGAACCATTAGAGGGTATGCGTGTTGCCTATATAACAATAATAAGCACATTCACATAACGCCATGCATTCCTGAAAATTATCACACCTCTTTATTATAAGCACACATGTCTAACATATAAAATGTTTCTGTATTTACACACACTAAAGAGACACCTGTTGAGACGCTCATAGTTTACAGCTGTGGGTAGACCGCGGGAACGGTATTGCATCTTTTATGTTGGCAATTCCCAGTAGCAATTGCAGATATCTCTCGAAGCCCAGTCCAAAGCCACCGTGAGGTGATGACCCGAATCTGCGGAGGTCTAAGTACCTAGAAAATAAACATTTATTACACGGTTAGTTCAAAAGAAATTGTGTACACTTGGGGGAGTCAAATCTGCCTTAATTAAAAATGTTGATATTACAAAAACCTGAAGCTAAACAAACTCTTGCATAAAATATCTATATTCAAAATCACTAACTATTTTTAACCAATTGTTTGCATATAAACTTTTGAAAGTTGTTTGGTGTGAAGTACTTATGAGCATAGGATGATCAAAATCCTTTTCTGGAAAACATACTAGCATCATAAACTGACTTAATCTATCTAGGTTTGCTTAAACAGCAGTTGTTTATAATGTTGAAAGTTTATTTCACGTGGCCAATATGAGAGCAGGCTGATGACATATTACAAAATAGACTAATGGCGCCTGTAACGTGAGATTTCAATGAGGCAGACTTGACGGTGTTAAGAACACTTGCAACTGTAAGTTGCTGCTTCTTATTTGTTAACATTTACAACTTGTTTTACCTGACATCAGCATCTGTTTCAGTCACATTTGTAACCTTGGCTTTTATCAAACGTTTGTCTATGTCATCATGTTAACATCACTCGCTGTCATACACGTCAGTGACGTCCATCACCTGCACACTGACACCCACATCATCACCAACATTTTCATCTGTGTCACCATTGTCGTCGTATGTCCTGTCACTACCATAATTACTGCTCTTGTCACTACTTGCCATTCATAGTTTGCCTTGATGCCCATCGTGTTCAGGCGTTCCTCAAGAACTGGCAGACGTTCTTCACGTAAACTACCGCCACAGATCTCACCAACATCAGCCCCCAGCATGTCCATGGCTGCCACCTGACGACATCACAATAAGTAAAGGTAAGTTCTTGTATGGCGCGGTATCCAGTCTTTAGGACTATTCAAAGTGCTTTTACACTTCACTATGTGGCAGACCTGTTCCATCGAACATCATCTTGACTTATCTGGTAAGCATTCAGCCATGCTGTAATTAATGCATGAAAATTATCCATACACAAATGTTGGTTCCTCATTCATACAGTTGAGTGAACTGAAGCAACGTAGAGTGAACAAACTTGCCCAAGGATCAACACGGTAACACAGGATTCAAACCCGGGTTCTCTCGATTGAGAGTCCGATGCTCTAGCCAATGCACCATATGTCTCTCAATGAAAGATTGTATGTAGGCTTTGGATAGACCAACAATTTTTCATCTAACAATAACCTGCCCTTTTCAGATATTTGTCAATGTGTATATATATTCACAGATTTGTTCCAGTTATTCACTTACGAACATTCAATCAATTCCTTCACCAATGTTGCTCTGTGCCCTCTGGTTTTAACAAGATTTAACAAGATTGCCACCCAGAGAATTAACTCTAGGTGGCAGGTGGACAAGGAAGCCCTTTGGCTTATCGAGAGTCCGACCCTTTTATCTATGTGTATTCCGCCCGTCTGAGGTATGTGTCGATTTTATTTTTAAACATATTCACGCTACTAGCACCCACACAATCAGCAGATAATCTGTTCCATTCATTTACAGTCCTTTGTGAAAATGAAAACTTTCTTATATCTAATCTACTCTGCTCCTTTGCTAATGTAACTTCATGTCCTCCAGTCCTTCTATCTTTCTTAATTGAAAAAAATATATTTCTATCAATATTTTCATAACCATTCAATATTTTAAACACTTCTATCTGATCTCCTCTCAATCTCCTGGTCTCTAGTGTTGTTAAACCGCATTTTTTTAGGCGTATTTCGTAACTAAGATCCCTCAGTTTTGGTATCATTTTAGTTGCTCTCCTCTGCACTCTTTCTAGCATATCTATGTCCTTCCTGCGATATGGCCTCCACGCTTGAATACAATATTCTAAATGAGGCCTAACTATTGTTTTGTACAGAGGTATTATTAGCTCTTTTTCCTTATACGTTATGTTTCGCCTAATTAATCCAAGGATTTGATTTCCCTTTGAAGCTGCAATTCCGCACTGCTCTGAAACCTTCATATCAGCACTAATGGTTAACCCTAAGTCCTTTTCTTTTACAGTAGTACTTAGTACAGTACCCCCCATTGTATATTCTACCTCTTCGTTCCCATGTCCTGTGTGGAGGCATTTACATTTCCCAAAATTGAACAGCATTTGCCACTTTTCAGACCATTTGATCAACCTGTCAAGATCATCTTGTAAATGCTGTCTATCTCCATCACTTTTAATCCTTCTAAACACTTTTGTATCATCCGCAAATTTCAACACCTTGCTTGTTATTTCATCATCCAAATCGTTGATATATATTAAGAATAATATAGGTCCTAATACTGATCCCTGTGGTACCCCACTCAATACCGATTTCCAGTTTGAAGCCTCCCCATCAACTACTACACGTTGTCTTCTGTCAATCAGCCATTGTTCTATCCAGTTTATTATACCATTTCCTATGCCATGGGCCTTTAGTTTCAGCAGTAATCTTTGATGTGGTACTTTGTCGAAAGCTTTTTGAAAATCTAAGTAGACGATATCTACTGGTGATCCCTCATCTACCCACTTAGTGATGTCTTCCAAAAAACATAACATATTTGTTAAGCATGACCTTGCTTTAAAAAAAACATGTTGAGATGGGTTGATCAAGTTTTGTTTAACAAGAAAATCCACCATGTGATCTTTAATTAATCTTTCTAATAATTTGCAAATCACTGATGTTAAACTCACTGGTCTATAGTTCTCTGACTTGTTTCTCGAACCTTTTTTAAATAACGGTATAATGTTTGCTTCTTTCCATTCTAAAGGAACCACTCCCTCTTCTAATGACAAATTGAAAACTGTTGCAAGCGGTATGCTAATTTGTTCTACAATTTCCAATAGTAGTTTGGGCGGAATCCCATCCACTCCAGGTGATTTATTATCCTTCATAGCCCTTATTTTCTTAGCTACCATTTCTGGGGTTACAATTAATTGTCCTATATAGTCTGAATCTGCCCCTTTGAACTTAGCCTCTGGTACTGGCAGTGAACTAATATCCTCTCTGGTAAACACTGAACTAAAGTACTCATTCAGGTCTTCTGCCATTAAGAATCCCTCTGATATTATATTTGCAGCACTATCTTCTAGAGGACCGACCTTATCTTGAACTTTCTGTTTGCTTCGAACATATGCATAAAAACTCTTGCTGTCATGTTTTATATTACTAGCTAATTGTTGTTCATAGCTTCTCTTTGAATTTCTAATTTCAGCTGTAGCTTGGTTAAGTGCTTCTTTATAACTGTTGTAGTCTTCATCATTTCCAGTACATCTATATGACTTCCACATCATTTGTTTATACTTAATTTTTCTAATGGCTTCTTTCGACAAGTGTTTCTTTTTGGACCGTTTCCCTTGTTTTTTGAAGGGTACAAATTTTTTGACTATGCACTGCCTTCTTTCAGTTTGAAGAAAATAAATAGTTCTACCATATATTTTCAAAACTGTTCAATATTAAACAAAATGTTTTAGTCTCTTGTTTATCTCCTGGTGTCTAGTGTTGTGAAATAACATATTATTAGCTGTAAACAAAGGAGATTTGTGTCTATACATGGTTTGTTTATGTTTCACTGCTTCTTTTTATTAGTTATCATAAACAATTACATTCGCAATGCTTGATTGTTCATAGTTATCAATCAACTAAATTATAATGTCATAATGGCTAACATAAGCCATACAATGGAATGCCAACTTCCAAATATAATAGCAATACAGTTTCTTTGCAATTCACACTATTTTGGATATCAGATAAATCAAATTTATAGTTCTGAAGTTTCCACAGGCACCAATTTGTTATAAACTTTGTATTTGTCTTCCTAAAATCACTGCGCTTTTATTCTCACCGTTTTTCCATCAGTGTTGGCCCTCATGTAAAAGGGCTTGATAGCTGCAGGATAGTCCGTTACAATAACAGGAACATTTCCACAGTGGACCACCAGGTAGCGCTCATGTTCCTTCTGTAAATCACAGCCCCACTGAAATGGAAAGGTTGATCTGATGTAAACTGTATACCCTATTAGTTAAAAAAATCTTATTTCATTTAAAATTGTTATAGACAACACAATATTTATCAGACAAGTCTTGAGGTAAACATATTAATCCTTCAGACCCCCAACCTCCTGCAAGTGAGACCAGCCTATCTGTCGTGCTGCCCAACTGCCAGTAACTGCCTGCAGATAAGCTGCACTTTAATTACTCATACATGAGGTGCCCTCTACTGCATAATTGTGTGATATATGGAATTTTAATGCTTAATGACAATTTATGAGTTAGCACCATTTGAAAACATATCTTGTAGAATTTGTATGAGTGCTAAGGGGAATCACAACACATTTAATTAAAACGTCTTGGGATCCAAAGAGTTACATAATAATACACTGTAATAATAATGGAATTACTTGCTAGTTATAGAATATGCTGGAAGTTTTACTGCTGGAAAACTGTTATGGCTATGTCGCTTTATGCTTAGTGTCATTCCCACATAAAACAAACCATCAATAAACAAAAAAGATTATCATCTTATAATAGCATCAAACTTGTCAGAACAACGTAACAGATAAAAACATCAATCGATTAGATACATGTTTTAAAGTCTTTTCGAAAACAAACCTCAACTTTGAAGTCAAACCGATTGTTTTGCTGTTGAAGGATCTCTACGGCATGTGAGTAAGTCATCCTAAGACAATGTAAAATCAGATCTTGAAACATAGTGGAAGTTCACACAACATACTGTGCACAGTCGTTTATATGAGTAGAATGTTTCAGCCCATTCTGTGTTATTTTAAAGGTGCCACCTCGATTTGATTTTTTTGTCTTTTCAAATTTATTTTGCCAAAAAGCAAGTGTTCTGTGGTATATAGTATCTACTGTGAAATGCTAGCTTGTTTGTGCAAGCAACTTTTTGAATGTAATTTTAGCAAAACCATCAGACAAAATTACCTATTTAATGCTGGACTCCAGAATAAATTCAAATGATAATCAAAGTTGGAATCTTCATGTGAATTACAGTTAAGCTTGTGTTTCTGTTATAAAATTTCCTTGCTCTCTCTCAAAAGTACATGACCAACAAATTAACTGGGCTAATGACATAGCAATGGGATTTGGCAACATACCAAACAACAAGGACTATGTACCATTAAGGTCACCCTCAGGACTCACCGAAAGTCACCTGAATAGCAAGGTAACCGTGCTAGCGGAACACGCTTCCTATACTTTACTGTATATGGAAAGCTTTTGGATTATTGTAAGGTGACCTTAATTGTGAGGTGGCTGTATTACTGAGGTGACCATCAAGCGAGCACAACTGTACGATCAAAGTCAATTCTTTCGACCAATTAAACAAAAGTACGCATTTTTTTATTAAACTCACCATATACATTAGTTCTGCTATTCACACATTACAGAAAAAGAACTGGATTCGAGACGGGCAAAACCAGTGGAAGAAGCAGTTATCAGTACCGTGATGAAGCTACCGAAATGAAAACTAAAGTTAATCACACAAAATGTTATTTTGTTCACACATGTTGGAAGTATTTCTATGGAACTATAAGACGAGTCAATATACTTAACTAAAAAAAATTTTTTAATGCACAACTATGAAATTTGACTCGTATCGACCGCCTTCAGCGGCCTTCATCGGCCTTCATCAGGAACTGTTCTTAAGCCAGATGGTGTGGCGAGCTTGCTGTCCCACACGTGACTCAGTTGCTATCTCCCCTCCTCTCTACTATTCGTCTTTCTGATCCAGGTAGCCTCCTTAATCCATCGCACACACCTGTTTGTTTCTCTGTCTACCACTCTGGCACCCTCCCAGTCTATTACACAGTTGTTTCTGTCCAGGCCTCCTTAATCCATCACGCACACCTGTCTGTTTCTCCGTCTATCACTCTGGCACCCTCCCAGTCTATTACACAGTTGTTTCTGTACAGGCCTCCTTAATCCATCTCACACACCTGTCTGTCTCTCTATCTACCACTCTGACACCCTCCCAGTCTATTACACAGTTGTTTCTGTACAGGCCTCCTTAATCCACTGCGCACACCTGTCTGTCTCTCTATCTACCACTCTGACACCCTCCCAGTCTATTACACAGTTGTTTCTGTCCAGGCTTCCTTAATCCATCGCGCACACCTGTCTGTCTCTCTGTCTACCACTCTGACACCCTCCCAGTCTATTACACAGTTGTTTCTGTCCAGGCTTCCTTAATCCATTGCGCACACCTGTCTGTTTCTCTGTCTACCACTCTGACACCCTCCCAGTCTATTACACAGTTGTTTCTGTCCAGGCCTCCTTAATCCATCTCACACACCTGTCTGTTTCTCTGTCTACCACTCTGGCACCCTCCCAGTCTATTAAACAGTTGTTTCTGTACAGGCCTCCTTAATCCATTGCGCACACCTGTCTGTCTCTCTATCTACCACTCTGACACCCTCCCAGTCTATTACACAGTTGTTTCTGTCCAGGCTTCCTTAATCCATCGTGCACACCTGTCTGTTTCTCTGTCTACCACTCTGACACCCTCCCAGTCTATTACACAGTTGTTTCTGTCCAGGCCTCCTTAATCCATCTCACACACCTGTCTGTTTCTCTGTCTACCACTCTGGCACCCTCCCAGTCTATTACACAGTTGTTTCTGTCCACATGGTCAGTTCTCACCGACTTGTGTTCGATGTTTGTCGAGCCTTTCCTTTGTTCTCGAGTGAAACGTCTCATTGTTATAGTTTCAATGTCTTTCTTATATGCTTCTTGTCTCATGCCAAATCTTCTCCCCGTTTCCCCGAAGTACGTGTGGTTGCATGTCTGTATTTGGTATACACAGTCAGTCTTCTTACTGTGAGTCAAATTTCATAGTTTTGCATTAAGAAGATTTTGTTATCTATTTATTTATTCGTCCAACTTGGTCAACATTTTCATGAAGTCAATATCCTGTTTAACATTATGATCACTGTACAACCCCGGTTGGAAAACAATTATGATATGATGCTTACCTTTCAAATGGCTTATTAACTATGTTGTCGATAATTTTCTGCAATAGAAATACAAACATATTGGATCATTTGTGAATGGATTCCGATTGCCATGCCACCCACATATTATACGAATATGCTGCCAACATTCAACATATTTACAATCTAGTTATTAAACTAATCTGGATAGGGAAAATTAGGGAAAAAATACAAAACAAAATGAATATTCAAGTAATAGAATACAAATATTATGATTTTTATAAGAAACAAAACACGAACTGCAAAACATATTTTAAAAGCATACATCACAGTTAAATAGAATATGATATTTCATAAGGAACATACCCCATGATTTTCTGGTGCCACATTTTGTAAGTACCAATTAATGTCCTCCTCTGAGGAATCAAGCAGTCGTTTTGTCACATTCTTCAATAGGAACTCTATTATCTGAAAACAAAGTGCAAACTCTGTATTTGGTGCAATGGTTGTACGAGAACATTCTAAAATGCTATATGGTTATAGTATATGTTGGGTGCAGTATAACCTGAATTTGAATCCTCGCCATTACAAAGATTAGGCAATTTCAGTCACACCATATTGCCGCAGTTAACTCAGTTGTATAAATGAATAAAGTAAAGGTAAGTTCTTATATAGCGCAGTATCCAGTCCTCAGGACAGCTCAAAGCGCTTTACACTTTACTCCCTGGCAGACCTGTGCAATCAAAAACCATCTCGACTTCTCTGGGAAGCATTCAGCCACGCTGCAATTGATGCGCGAAGACTATTCGTATACAAATATCCACCACTGCCTAAAGCCAGGTACTCATTCATACAGCTGAGTGAACTGGTGCAATATAGATTAAACAAACTTGCCTAAAGTTCGACACCGCTGCACAGGATTCGAACCCACGTCCTCTCAGTCAAGAGTCCGGAGCTCTTACCACTGCATTACTGCGAGTAGTTGGCTAGGACAGTAGTGAATATACATGAATGAATAACCTTTATGCAGTAAGTGTAGAATGGCTGAAAGTTTCCTAGAGAAGTCGAGTTAGTGTCAGATTAAACATGCCAGCTGGGGGTAAAGTGTAAGGCAGTTTCAGCAGTTCTGGTGATATATATCCTCCACGGTCTATAGCCAAGTACTCATTTATACAGCCGAGTAAACTGAACTAGAGGCAAGATGATTTAATCTGTTTTCTCTCTCTATACTACCGAGTCTGATGTTCCAAACACTATGCTACCGCAACCCAAAAGTAAGTTGTTACAGCTGTCTGAAGCCAACAAGTAAGTCTTTGTAACAGTCATAAGATATCTACATTTTAGAGAATTCTGTGGATGATGACTAATATTACATGACGAACATCTTTTAAATCTTTCAAGACAATTAAAACGATGCACATGTAATGTGATGTCATGTTTATTAATTAAAATGACTGTAGCATTACTTTTAGCATAATTTACTGATTTTCAATATACTGTATTCATTCTTGTACGTGCCCTAATTAGCGTACAGCCCCTTTTTAGCAGGGTCTGATGTCGGTATGTGACTAAAACTGATCACTGCCCTGGACCCATCATTTGTTGTAATTCCATGTTAACCATTGGCATTCACAATATCAGAAATAAAGTTCCACCTGCATCTACAGCCATTGCAAAGTTTCAGTATCTCTTTGACCACAAAAGCACCATCACATGGATGTATAAATCATTCCTAGTTAGCTTCAGTTACATTGACGTGTCACTGTATGATGTCATCCCGGCTGAACTAAGCTTGAATGTATGCAGAGGATGGCATGGCGGCATGATGGCCTGCTGACTTTGTCCATGTCTTAGCACCACCGTCATGTAGATCGTTTGTCTTCTGCTGTCCCTGCTAACTTAATTTCTCCAACGAGAAGTGGTTTTAAATATGTGGTAACCATAAATAATTAACAGAAAAGTGTTGTTTTCGAATTCAAAGTGACAGCGTGTCAATGGCGCCATGTTTATTTTAAAAATGGAAATGAATGATCTAGTAGTGCCACACATCATTTCTACCATGTGGCGCCACCATTTTGAGAAACAGAATTTTTGTAACCTTAAAAATATTTTGTAGGTGTACCATACGCCAAAAAGAATGAATCCAGTATCTTATTTTTTTCTTAAAGCAAACTGAAATTTATTGTGTAGAATCCGGACCCACCTCGATTTCGCCATTATACCTTGAGTTTTGTCTAACTTTGATTCCTCAGTGCGTTAGTTCCATTATTCAACATTAGCCCAGGCATATTTACGTTTAAGAATATTGCGTCTTAGCGCAGTTTTGAGGCATAAATAGTGCCCCAGTTTGCAACAACATATGCTGCTATAACCCACTCATTTTATGAACACGACACGGTAACACTCGACTGCAGTGAGGCAGACTAGGGCAAACCGGGACACTATTTTGGCTTCAAAAGTGTGCTAAAACACAATATTTTCGTAATATAAATATTCCTGGGATGATGTTGAATAATGGAACTAACGCACTGAGGTAACAAAGTTAGGCAAAACTCAAGTCATAACGGCGAAATCGAGGTGGGTCCAGATTCTACATGAGTGCCTTTATTTAACATACTGTATGTATTTTTATACAGTTTAACTTGCTTTATGTTGATATATATTCATTTTTAAAAATAAATAAATTAACTTGTATTAGCTGATTATTGTTGTATTTAACAACTCTATTTCTTCTATAATTAAGTCTTATATTTAAATTAATTTTCTTTGTACTATTTACGTATTACATTTACAGATCTTCCAAGTCTTCCGCTTTATAGGAAGATCTTCCGCTTTTTAAATTTTTTTTATAGAAAATCTTGTTTTCCTGCTTTGTTTTGAAAATTGTCTGCTTTTCCATTTTTTTTAGAAAATCTTATGCTTTCCCGCTTTGTTTTTAAAATCTTCTGCTTTTTCCATTTTTTAAAGAAAATCTTATACTTTCTCGCTTTGTTTTGAAAACTGTCCGCTTTTTACAGACATGGCTGTAAAATCGCAGATTTGTAACAACATCGTTTAGTCGTCTTAAGAAAAACGTTGCTCAGGGCCGGTTATGATTTACCCAAATACCGACCCAGTTTGCGTTAGTCTGCGCAGTTGCGGCCATACGTTACCGCACAGCGTGCGTAAAAATGAGCGATATAGCAGTGTATGTTGATACAAACTGGGACGCTATTTACGCCTCAAATGGGCATAAGACACAATATTCTTAAAGGTAAATATGCCTAGGATAATGTTGAATGATGGAAATATCCCACTGAGGTATCAAAGTTAGGCAAAACTCAAGTTATAACGGCAAAATCGAGGTGGGTCTGGATTCAACATAACTAACATGTGCCCACAAATCTATTCAACTAATGTTCTATGCCTTTTTCTTACCAAAATAAGGAATGTGATTCGTAAGATATCTTTGTGCCAAATATATAATATATATTACGATAAAGTTGTGCCAAAAAACTTTTGAGAAAGGTTATTTGAGTGAAGTACTTACAAATATAAATCACCGAAGTTCACATCTCATAAAAGATGCCTATTCCCCCAAACCGTGTATACTAACGGATTATCAATAACTTGGGCTAGACTTACCTTTTACTTTTTACTGACTCTGTCAGCGTAGTAACAAGGCCTAGGGTTAGGGCAAGAAAACATCACCACAACCAATTATATCACTGGTCAAGTGGAAACCACACCTCAACCGAGTACCAGTGGTCAAGTGGAAACCACACCTCAACCGAGTACCAGTGGTCAAGTGGAAACCACACCTCAACCGAGTACCAGTGGTCAAGTGGAAACCACACCTCAACCGAGTACCACTGGTCAAGTGGAAACCACACCTCAACCGAGTACCAGTGGTCAAGTGGAAACCACACCTCAACCGAGTACCAGTGGTCAAGTGGAAACCACACCTCAACCGAGTACCAGTGGTCAAGTGGAAACCACACCTCAACCGAGTACCAGTGGTCAAGTGGAAACCACACCTCAACCGAGTACCAGTGGTCAAGTGGAAACCACACCTCAACCGAGTACCAGTGGTCAAGTGGAAACCACACCTCGACACGATGAAACAATCATGATTACTGACTTTTATTAATCACGATTACTAGATTTACAAGTAGTGTCTTCTTTTTTACATCTCCCCTCTATATCCAAGAGTAAAACATACCTAAGAATGCACCATTTTTAAGCTAGTTAAAAAAAATTCTCCAGTGTAGCATGCCCCTGGACCGCCCTAGCAAAGCTTCGCGCCTATGGCGCTCGCGTAGCCCACCCCTAACACCTAGCGCATCATTTTAACCAGGGGAAACACTGCTACACATATTTTTCACTCCGCCATTTTGAGTGTCTCCAAGTGCCACGCATTACCACCAACACGGGAGTTATGTCCCAAATGTGCCACTGGCATTTTCAATGCTGAGCACTGAAAGACAGATGTGGAACACTAGGTGTTTGGGAAATTGGGTGTTTGTTTATTAATAACGTTTTGTTGTTTTTCCGACCAAAAATCTTCTGTGTTTGTTTTGTTGGAAGACGAAGATCTTCTGCTGCTTTAAAAATGTTGGAAGGTCTGCATTTATATACTGTGATGATCTGTGGACATTCACAGTTGGTCTCAGACCGCACAGTCACTGTACAACACCGTACTGCCACACTGTACAAAGCAAATATTATTAGTGTCTGGGAGATACCTCAGCGAGTTGGTCTGTGTCTTTGAGGAAGGAAACCTCTGCCTCCAACATGTAGAACTCTGACAAGTGGTGACGACTCCGAGAATTCTCTGCCCGAAACGTAGGGCCAAACGTGTAGACTTTGGACAAGGCACTGCAACATCGGAGTGAATACTAGAACATGTAGATGTTTTCTTTTTAAAGTGGCTTCCACAACTGGTTCAGTCTATCGCCAAATTAGTCGTCGAACCATTGAACTTGTCAGCCACGTGGTTTTCAAGAGAGCATAAAAAGTTGACAACATCAACATGTGAATAATCATGTCACACATTCATATGAAGATACAAATTTTGTGACTCAGTTGAGTTAATGCTTGGTCCATCATTAAATGAATTAATAATTTGCCTGGTGGTTTCATCAAAACTATATGTGGAGCGCAGCGGTAAGACCTCCGGATTCTCGACTGAGAGAATGCGGGTTCGAATCCTGTGCGGCGGTGTCGAACCTTGGGCAAGTTCGTTTACTCTACATTGCTTTAGTTCACTCAGCTGTATGAATGAGTACCTGGCTGTAGATAGTGGTGGATATTTGTGTACGGATAGTCTTCGCACATTAATTGCAGCATTGCTGAATGCTTCCCAGAGAAGTCGAGATGGTGTTCAATTAAACAGGTCTGCCAGGGAGTTAAGTGTTAAGCGCTTTGAGCAGTCCGTAGGACTGGACACTGTGTTATATAAGAACTTACCTTTTTTATATACAAATGTTGCACAAATGGGCTATGATATTACATTGGATACTGACTCTGGTTTGATTGTTTGCAAAATTAATTTGAGATGAGTCGAGGGAAAATATTTAATTGAGGAGGCACCTTTAATTCAACCACACACAATCCATTATCTGCCATGATACCAAACCACCAACAGCCACCTGCTGGATAAGCTGGACTTTCACGACTCGTACACATGGAGCCATCTACTGGATAATTGTGCACGTTGTCATTTGAAGTCTATTTGCTATACATTAGTGGCATTTGTTGTGTCATTACAGATTGGAAGTTTTTGAATTAGTGCTATTTAAAAACATGTCTTGTATTGTGGGGAACTGGAGTGCATTCCATTGAAACACCATGGCATTTAAAGGCTTAATGATAAAATCAGTAGAAATATTGGTCATGTATGTATTTTTGATTGATAATCAGTTTTCATGGAAATTGTTTACAAATGTTAATTTGGTCAGTATTATATTTACCTCAGTTGATAGATGATGAGTCTATAAATGTCAAGGACACAGTTTTGTTTCTACCCAACAATCTGCCTGTAACTACCAATCATTTAGTAATCTGTGTACACATGTTTCGTGATGATTTTACAGAACATATTTTCAGGAACGCCTGAAAGTTCACAAATTTTCATCCTTTTTGTAGAAAAATAAGGGATCATCCTAGAACGTTGACATCCGATTTCAAACAAACTTATTACTTTCATTTGGGGGGAGAGGGGTCAGAGACAGTTTTGTCTGGTGTCGGACATCAAAATGTTATGCTTCAGAGCAATACTGTTAATGTATTAATATCATCATATAAATGTTTACAAACTTTTATCTGAGGCCAGATGAAAGTAATTTCATCTGATATCAGACATTGACATTTTGAGATGTTCCCTAAACTCCTCATGTTTTGAGCTGTAGAAAGTAAGATACACACCTCTCTGTAGTCTACCACTACTTCACCTCACTTGAGAAGATGGGTGTGAAGTTAAGAGAGTCTGTTCTTACCTCTCAAGTCTTTCTCGCTCTTGTTATGATGAGGTACAGTAAATTGTACTTAAATAAACACCACACCTACTCAGTGGTCAAGTGGGAAGCTCAACTTTTGCAAATCATTATTTCAGAACAACTGTAGCTACAAGGTGAATCACCAAAAAAATATCCCCCAATTAATTTCATAAATACCTATAGTAATTTATTTTATTTCAATATAACCAAAACAAGCATCGACTATATAGGAAACGTGTATTTAATAGTATATCTCAGTTGCTAC
>CM034543.1:43674517-43679517 GCA_020002185.1 Paraescarpia echinospica
TAGAGATGCACAAGAAGTGCACGTCTTCTGCTAATTACAAGGTGGTTTTCGTTCATATGAGCGAGGGACATCCAATGTCTGTATATGTCAGCTTTGATATTATTAAACACTCCCATTTCGCCGCATCGAACATCGCATTTCAATGTTCTGACCAAGTTTGAATCTGCATCCAATTCACATGTTGTCAGCATACCAAAGTTGTATAAAGACAGGGCGTTCCGTTTTTTGTTTCTAGTCATAGAACCGACGACGTAACTCTATCGCATAGACCCTCTTCGATCAAACTATTTGTAGAGTAACCACAGTTAATGGTGCTGAGTAAGTAAACAAACCTATATATCATTTCTTGTCGAGTTTTTAAGCCTAAAAACACGTTTTAAATAGCGATATATTTTTAAATAATGTCTCCGAACACGTAAGACGCAGCAGTAGGTGTAATAATGTTAAACATAAATCAGGGTAAATAATTTTTTGTGAGAACTTAAAAAATGCGTTCAAAATTTCATTCTGTTTTCAAGTATACCTCTCGTACTGACAAAAGTGATATTTTATCATACAGCAGTTGACAAGGTAGGGTGATAAAAACGTTTTTATACGCAAAAAAAACATGACAAGATTTCAAGGACCGCCCTCCAGAATGCAACTGTAAATGCCGTGACTTTTGTGTGTGTGTGTGTGTGTGTGTGTGTGTGTGTGCGTATGTGCGCGCGTATGCTCTACGGGAATTCCTGTCACTTATTGTAAGTTCTCTACCAGGGGCGCGAAGTAATACGTCTTCTCGAAGGTAGTAGCAGGCGAACACCATCGCCCAAGCCACGGGCCCACATCCGACTGCAAAATACTTCTTGACGATGTGCTGCCAGTAATACGGAAATAAACTTTCGAACTGAATGTAACGGAGCTTCCAGTTGGAATTCGTGTATTATTTCCAGCGTTTCTGTCGTGAATGCGTCATGTCAACACAGAAATGCTTCACTATTACCTCGCCCGTTAAAAACTGAACTCGTAGCTCAAACTGGATGCTGTGTTTCCCGTTGAACAAAACCGGCACGTGCTTGCTGATAGCAATCACGATGTAACTCTGCTGCAGAAGCGTCTTATTCTGCGACAAGTCGATGATGAAGTCGTCGTCGACGCTGCAGAAGGACAACATACGACACACCGCCGCCTGGTACCGCCTTGAGTCGGTGGCCGTTTGTGTTCTACGCAGAGCGGGGGACCCCACCTTGACTGAGACCATGTGCTCATCAACGGGCATACGAATCATTCCACCGAAACGGACATAGATCTCCGTGTAGCTGGACACGTCGTTCGTGTCGGTGGGCAGAACAATGTGGCCATCGTCCTTGAAGGATATATTGGCCACTTCAGAGCAGCCCAAAGCGCCGCCAACACGGAGCGCTGTTGTTCTATGTATTCGTGCGCGTGCTCTTCTCCAGACTGCAATAGAACGCGGTAGATATAAAGCATAATTGAAAAGGCTGAGCACAACATAATTGTTGTGCTAAATTTGTATTGGTTTAGTTAAAAAAAGTATCTTCTTTCGCTTACCTGTCTGTGTCTGTCTATCTGTTTATCTGTTTTCTGCATATATGTATGTCTGTTTGTTTGTCTCTCACCCTCCTTCCTCCCTCCCTCCCTCCCTCCCTCCATTCCTCCCTCCCTTCCTCCTTCCTCCTCCTCCTCCCCTCCCTCCCTCCCTCCTCCTCCTCCTCCCTTCCTCCTCCTCCCTTCCTCCTCCTCCTCCCTTCCTCCTCCTCCTCCCTCCTCCCTCTCCTCCTCCCTCCCTCCCTCTCCTTCCTCTTCCTCCTCCTCCTCCCTCCCTCCTTCCCTTCCTCCCTTCCTCCCTTCCTCCCTTCCTCCCTTCCTCACTCCCTTACTCCTTCCCTCTCTCCTTCCTCCCCCTGCTTCCTCCCTGCTTCCTTCCCTCTTTGAGGGGTCAAAAGAATGCAACTCGGCAATAACGTGAACTATTGCGTAACGCCTCCCCTCGCATTAATAGTACAAGCCAGAGCTAATATGACTTCTTCAATTTACCCGAGATAATTGTTTTGGTAACGTACACCGTTGCTTTACGAAGTGCATAAAAATGTTAAGATTTGGAAGATCGTGAACCAATTATTTACTTCCTGGTTTTAGTGATCTGCGTCACACGATATTCCAACCCAACACGTGTCTCTGACATTTACTTCAACATTGTCACTGACTCACCAGTCACGACACAGCACAAGTTACTGGTGTCCATTGTGCGTATGCAGAAGAAAAACATAACTAGGATCGTGTGCCGCAGGACTATTAATTGGTGGGGGTGCAAAGACGACGTCGCTATTGAATGTATGGAGGCATAATGAAAAAAGGGAGAACATTTTTTGGAAGAGCTTCAGAAAAGTTATGTGGAAAAACGTCGGGAAAGAAGTAGTTAGATATGGTGGATAGTTAGATATGGTGGACGAACGAATTTTTTCAGAGGCAGTGTGCGAAACGAGAGAAACCTGGGAAGAAGTAGAGAAGACCAGAGAGAGAGAGTGAGTGAGAGAGAGAGAGAGAGAGAGAGAGAGAGAAAGAGAGAGAGAGAGAGAGAGAGAGAGAGAGAGAGAGAGAGAGAGAGAGAGAGAGAGAGAGAGAGAGAGAGAGAGAGAGAGAGAGTGAGAGTGAAAGTGAGAGTGAAAGTGAGAGAGAGTGAAAGAGATACACGGAGAGAGAGAGAGAGAGAGAGAGAGAGAGAGAGAGAAAGAGAGAGAGAGAGAAAGAGAGAGAGAGAGAGAGAGAGAGAGAGAGAGAGAGAGAGAGAGAGAGAGAGAGAGAGGGAGAGGGAGAGAGAGAGGATGTTTGCTCTAAGGCAACTGGCAGAAGAGGTTGGAGATCCGACGGAGAATGGCAGTGGGATTTGTAGGTTTAGCGAAGGCGTATGACATAGACCCAAGAAAGATGGTGATTGCAAAAGTAATTTTGATGGGAGTGCCAGATGCAGAAGCCAGGGTGGAGGAATCAATGTGTGAAGGAATAAAAAAAAGAGTTTTGTCAGATTTCGGATATATGTTGAGTTTCCAAATAATATCGGTTTGAGGCAAGGAAGCGGTCTCAGCCTTTTACTGTTGACCAAAGTGATGGAGCTAATCAGCAGGACGATCAGCAAGTTCTCAGGAAGATGATGTATGCAGACGACCAGGCAATAGAAGCAAAGATCAATCGTCGACTGCTAGAATCGTTGGATGAATGGAACGTAGTGTTCAAGACGCATGGACAGAGAATGAACATGGAGAAGACATAAGTGACGTAGGAATTGAACATCAGTTTAGATGGAAAGCAGATCAAGCAAGTGAATGGTTGTGTATATCTTGGAAAAATTATTACGGTGGATGGGCATTACAAAGTTGCAACGGCGGATTCAAGCAGGACAACTAGCAAAGAGAGCAGAGGCGGAAAAACACCACGGACAAAGAATAAGAATAATGCCACAACTGAGATGGGAGAAATGCGTGAGAAGAAACGTGAGAAGACCGGGTGAGAATGAAAGCTAGAGATGGGGGCTATGAATAGGAATCTATAGAGAGAAAGACCACAGCAGGGAACAAGGAGAACAATAACAACTTGCAGAAATAAATATATATATATATATATATATATATATATATATACATGGTCGATTCTCACGAAACATGAACACATTTGTTTTATTTCTTTAAATGGCCCGCTATTCAAACACAATTCGTACGAAAAAATAATATGCCACTTTTTTATAATAAATATGGGCAGACAATTATTATATAAAATTGGTTGCGCTAGCATGAATGACTTATTTTTGAGAATTATTATACTCTAACTACTATTAATTTTAAGCGATACAACACAAAACGCAAAACACAACTCTACGTGTGCAATAAACGGAGAAAGAAACATGCTTTATTCCAACATTAGATATTATATGCTAGCCTTATTATACTGTGCAGATACACCCATGATTAATTTATGTGTAATCCCAGCCAAATTTCAGCGAAATCATGTTGCTCAGAAAATAGTATGAAAATGATCGGAAAAAAATGCGATACCACTCGAAACCCTTTTAATTGCAAATAATGTAGTCACATATATGCATACGTAATATATATTTAACATATATCACACTTAGTTTAGTTGACACGTGATCAAAAAGAAATGCTTCGCACTACAAACCTGGATGCGGTACATTGATTTAACTTGCTAACCCGTGAATACAATAGCACGCGAAACGCAGTTTGTCTTGACATGAAATAACACACTAATATCGTTTAACAGTAAAATTATGAGCTGCAGATCGACACGTGTATGCACGGCCACTATAACCGTGACTTTATTGGGATTTAAATGTAAGTTTAATGTTTTTAGAGACGTTATCGTGAAAAAAACGTTGAGAGAAATTATTATCAGGGTGTGCTGTAGATATCATATGATGATGAATTTGACAATGTTGTGCATTATTTATTGTGGAAATCGATGATAAATGTGTAGGCTTGATTGGTGCATAACCTAGCATATGTACATGGTGTGTTGCGTAGAATACACGTATATTAAATATGCGTTTCGTGTGGTAACGCTGGATATGTGTTTTGTGTGGTATCATCGGTCTCATAGTATTCCTCATGTAGGCATGTTTAAGCACTAAAGAGTGATATATAATGAAGATAACATAGTACTATGCTTTGGAAACTTAAAAAAGAACGTAGGAAGTTGTTACACCACCGTGTGTTGACATTTAAAGCAGTAATGAGTTCAGCTGACATGGTTTTGTTGTCGGGCACATATTAAACATGATGTGTTTTCATTTATAACAATGTACTGAACTTTTCATTAATGCATGTCACCAAAAATTGTAGATTTATAGCAGCATGTGTAGTTTATTAATTCTCTTTTCATGCAGTATCGGTGTGTTTCGCTGGGTATCACATATTTCTCAAACAAGGTATTCCTGGGTTGTATTGCTAATAACTCCAATTTTCACCAACGATAAGAGCTGACGTGCA
>CM034543.1:43684517-43708223 GCA_020002185.1 Paraescarpia echinospica
GGGCAGTCATTGTGTTGATTGATGCTATTGTCTTTCAAAACTACTTTGTTGTTCAGACGTCGTGTTAAGACAAAGAGGAAGACTCATAATGGATGACATTTTCGCTGTTGGTTTGGTCACAGGTGTGACCAATATCGACTCCTTGACTTTGTATCTAGTCATTTTTGCTATGTGTTTTCAGTGTTATATTATGAATATTTTTGCTGTTGGTTTGGTCACTGGTGTGACCAAAATTGACTCCTTAACTTTGTATCTAGTCATGTTTGCTATGTATTTTCAGTGTTATATTATGAATAGTATTGCTGTTGGTTTGGTCACTGGTGTGACCAAATTTTTTTGCTTAACTTTGTATCTAGTCATTTTTGCTATGAGTTTTCAGTTTTATATTATTAATATTATCATACCTTCTTTTTATGCTAGGAAGTCTTTACTTTTATGGGTGTTATCAACATGGGACATACTATAATATATGGTAGAAAGAAATCAAATGTATGAACTTGCATTTATCAGTGTACTTAATGTTTAACCTATGGCTACGTTTAATATATCATATCAATGACGAGGGTCAGACTGGGCATACATTTCTACCTGGCAACTCCAATCTAGTAATTGATGGACAAATACTAAAATACGTAATTGGTAAAACCCCTGCTCTCAGTTCTCTGAAAAATGTCAATTAACTCTAAAGAATTCTTAAGATACAAAGGTGTCATTGAAGACAATGAACACAAATCAAAAATATAGATCTAAGTGAAAGGTCCATCAATGATAAAAAGTAAGTATCATAACGTTGAGGATCTAAAGATATTTCTAAAAAGGCACACACATAAGTTAACCTTTCTAAGCCTATCCCTAAATTCACCGAGTTCCAAAATTGATAAACTTAACATTTTAGTAAAACTCTTGGTAAATCAGATGTGCAAGTAAATGTAACTTGTATACAAGAAACAATAATTGGAAACAACACAGATACGTACCACGTTAAATTAAAACATTATACCATGATAACACAGGCATTCACAAATAACTGCTCTAAGAAAGGAGGGCTAGTCACATATGCATCAGACAACATCACAATATCACACTACAGAGCATATAATACATACTCAACCTGGGAAGCTTTATGCCTAGATAGTATTGATGACTCAAATAAAAAGATAACAATTTGTAACATCTACAGACCACTCAAAAACAACTTCAATCATGCCTCGATTGATTTATTTATGCAAGAATTCACTCTCATTATCTTAGACATTAACAATGGTGCCAAAAATGTAGTATTAACAGGCGATTTCAACATATATCTATTAACACTTAACTCGAAGGAAAAATTAGCCAAAATAGACCTTCTACCTATTATAACACTACCCATAAGAATGTCAACCAAAATAGACCTTCTACCTGTTATAACACTACCAATAAGAATGTCAACCAAAATAGACCTTCTACCTGTTATAACACTACCAAAAAGAATGTCAACCAAAATAGACCTTCTACCTGTTATAGCACTACCCATAAGAATGTCAACCAGAACTGCAACTCTGATTGACCAAATATACTGCAAATCACCAAACCCTCTTATCATAGTGGAGAGTGGCATATTGGCTACAACAAAATCTGATTATATGGCAATATTTGCTGCACTTAATTTCAATATCAATAAAAGCCAGATAGTAACTTAGAAAATTAGCATGCATTCATTCACAGGAAGAAGTATTAATAGTTTTAGAAAATATTTTAGGAGATATAAACTGGAATCAAGTATTTGATCATAATCAAACAGCTGATACCCTCATATCATACGATGAAAAATTCTCTACAAAATTAGAGGAAGTAATAAACAAACATTTCCCACTGAAACATGCTTAATAAATGCTAACACAAGAAGTCAACGTGGATGACTTTTCATCTCCTAAGTAAAAAGCGATATTAACTATATTTAGAAGTATACATGGCAAGTCCTAACTCAAATATAAATAAACATAAATCAAGTGAACTGGAAGATATAACAAAAAAATAAGTAAATTAAAATTAGAAGCAAAGGCTACTTTTTATAACCTACAATTTAGTAAATACAGGAATGATATAAAAAAAACATGGGAAAACACAGCTGATATTATAAGCAAATCCAAAATACAGAAACACTTTCCAACATAGTTCTATGTAAACGAAACCAAGATGACAGATAAAAAGAAATAGCAACACAATTCAGCAACTTCTTCATAAATATTGGACCACAACTAGCGAATAATTTAAATACTAATGGAAACGAGGCTTCAAATCATACTTAACAAAGAACACATGTTACTAGCTTCCAATTTACATCTGCGATGAAAATATCACACAAAATACAGTTACTGAAAGCTGCTGTTAGAATGATTGCCAAACCCATTACTAGTATAATTAATCAATCTCTGCTTAGTGGAAAATTTCCTGAAAAATAAAAAAAATTGTAAAGTTATTCCCATCCATAAAAAAGATGATACCCATAATTTCAACAACTACAGACCAGTATCTCTTTTGCCATGGATATCCAAAGTCTTTGAAAAATAGTTTATACTCAATTATTTCACTATCTCACAGTTAATAAGCTTCTCCACCCAAATCAGTATGGATTCAGAGCCGAATATTCTACAGAACTTGCAATATACCAACTAGTTGACAGAAGATACCTAAGTCTTGACAGAAAAGGTTTACCTATGGCAATATTTATAAATATGTCTAAGGCTTTTGACATTATTAGCAAACGTGAACATTATGCAAAATACTGAACTAGAATGATTTAAAAGCTATTTACTGCTCAGACACCAATACAAGATTTAACAAGATTGCCATCCAGAAAATTAACTGTAGATGGCAGGTGGACAAGGAAGCCTTTTGACTTATCGAGAGTCCACTATTTTTTATCTACGCCCTTTTAAGGTATGTGTCGTTTTATTTGTAAACGTATTCACGCTACTAGCACCAACACAACCAGGAGATAATCTGTTCCAATCATTTAAAGTCCTTTGTGAGAATGAAAACTTTCTTATATCTAATCTACTCTGCTCCTTTACTAATGTCCTCGGGTGCTTCTATCTTTCTTAACTGAGAAAAAATATTTCTTAAAAAAATTTCATAACCATTCAATATTTTAAACACTTCTATGTGATCTCCTCTCGATCTCCTCTAGTAACCATATTTTTAGGCGTATTTCGTAACTAAGATCCCTCAGTTTTGGTATCGTTTAAGTTGCTCTCCTCTGCACTCTTTCTAGCATAACTATTTCCTTCCTGCGATATGGATTGCACGCTTGAATACACTATTCTAAATGAGGCCTAACTATTGTTTTGTACAGCGGTATTATTAGCTCTTTTTCCTTATACATTATGTTTCGCCTAATTAATCCAATGATTTGATTTCCCTTTAAAGCGGCAATATCGCACTGCTCTGAAACCTTCATATCAGCAATAATGGTTAACCCTAAGTCCTATTCTTTTACAGTAGTACTTAGTACAGAACATCCCATTGTATATTGTAGATCTTCGTTCACATGTCCTGTGTGGAGGCATTGACATTTCCCCAATTGAACAACATATGGTATGGGCCTTTTGTACGCAGATGATAACGCCCTGCTGAGCACACTAAACATATACACAGATGATCAAATAAATGACTTGGCCACATCCACCAACAACACATATTCAGAATTGATTAAAATAGCAAACAGGTTAACAGTTCATAAACTGTCACTAAATGCTATAGAAATAAAAATGATCATAAACAGAGAAAATTAAAGAACCAAGAAGTACTATATATTAAAATAAATAACATACCGGTTGAACAGGTGACACAATTTTCATTTCTTGGTGTCATAATAGACTCCAACATAACATGGTCTAATCATCAAAACTTCAAAGCCAACAAACTCTCAAGAATTGGTAGAATTATCGCTAGAATAAAACACTATATACCAAAGCACATCCTAAAGATTATATATTATTCACTATTTATGAATCAACTATGGTATATTAGCATAGGGCAATAAAATATCAAACCAATAAACAAACTACAAAAACAAGCAATTAGATCTATATTAAACAGTAAATACAGTACACCCTTGTAATGTTTTGTGACCGATCGCCAAGCGGCGTCCTGGTCACAGAACATTAAACATTGAACATTTAAGTTTGACATGGACATTAACAATATCCTGTTTATATGTCATCAGGTTTTGTTCTACAATAACATCGTCCTATGTGTGTTTTGTATTCAATACGTTAGATACAGACTGTATCACTGATTATACAATATCCTTCGTTATGCATGTATTACTGTACCATACTTTAGACAGGCTCATAGAATACAGGGCCTGGCCCTATTGAGTAATACAATTGCGATATTGGATTAAAGTCTGGGCTTGGCTTCTACCATGAGGCTTACGCCGCGTGCTAACGTGTCGTTCCGTTTCGTGACGTGTTCATTGAGCTCTTACTTTACCTGCACGCTTGGCTAAATGTAACGTATTCGTTGCGTAAGGTGAGGGTTGGCCTTCTTCGCTCTGCACTAGTGAACGCAGTAGTTCAAGGAACATAACAACCTTTGCATAAAGAAGTATAACTGTTAAAAGCAGACGACCTCTTCAAACCGTCATGCATGACATTTTTGTACAGAAATCAAAAAGGAACCGTTCCGGAATATTTTAAAGACTTGTTCACTGCTAATGAAAATGTATCATCTAGACCAAAGAGACAAAGAAAGGCACCCCCAACGCATTAATGACAAAATAAATAACATCTCCCAAAATTATGACTGTTACATACAAATTTAAAAACCTAATTAACTATACTGCCTCCTTTGTATCAGACATACAATACCACACTTTTTTCAAAAAAACTTTCTTCCTCAAATTGCCATGGACAAAATTAACACCCATTCGTATCAAGGATTTGTAAGCTACTCCAAGAAATATATCCTAAGTAACTATGACACGTAATGTAATATTGACAACTGCCACATCTGCAAACAGAATATTCAACTGAAACCTAGAAATGTATGCCTTTATCATCATTAACATGGCTAATGGAGTTAATTAATTAATTAATTGCTCTGTAATATACCATATATTCATTCAGTAATACTACCGCTATTCTCATTGTTAAAACGGTATTTCAGTTCCTAGCAATACAATCTATAAATGACAATGTGGAATTAATGTATTATTTTTGTATCTATCTTTTTGGAAACTACTTATAATTATTATATTCTTGATATTACAGTGCATAGTGTATTTCTCAGTTGTATTTTGTTTCTGTAATCATAATATGAACATTTTATTTGATGTACATTCTATTCACACTTACACAAATGCTAAAACGTATTCTCTTTGTTTGCATACTAATGTGTAGTATTCAATGTGTTAGCAATAGTAGCACAGTTACTTGTGTTAACGAAGCGTGAAACTTCATATATAATTACATAAGGGCATAGTATTCAAGCAGCACCAGTATGATGACTACTGCATATATGTTTATACTCATAGGGAGGCTTGTAGGTCTTAGTGCAGGCCTCCCTGGATCATCATAACTATGTAAAACATTTAAACAAACTATTAATCCACACTGCATGTATATGTATGATGATTTAAGACAAATAAATTCACTGATCACTGTTAAAATTCACTGTTCACGAAGACGTTTCTTTAAATCTGTTTATTGATTTTGAGATTGACCCTTTTGTCTTGGTGTGCCTTTGAGCTTGATTCCAAGGATTAAGGCGTAACAGAAGTTACCTTGTTATTATTGTTATTATTATTGTTATTATTATTATTCCAGTACTGCTGCGGTGGCGTGGTCACGGCTAGCGAAGAACAATGCTGCGCCAACAAACCATTCAACCCAATTCAACAACTGTGTTGCGACGGCAACGTCGTCGCACACCCGGTCGCGAATGCGCAGTGCTGCGGGGCATCTGCCTACAAGTTTGTATCATCTATTTCATTACCAATCATATATGTTTTCTAAAGTCAGCCACACTGCGAAGTCTAATGAACAATTGTACTAGTAATAATTTTCAAATACAACATTACGACTAGATACTTTTCTACATTCAATAGTGTGTTGAAATCTTAACTTAAGTGATTTGAGATTCTTTGCACTATGAATAAAACTAATGAGGACATTGAAATGAGCTGTGCGTCGCACCATGTGTAGCAAACATGTTATGTGGATAGTGACGCAAATAAATAGGTTCGCAATTATAAATATGCAAAAAGCATGTTATCGAAAGTTTTTGTGTGTAATATTGTTTGTGATCTCTACCTACAGTTATGATAGTCAAGCGTGCTGCGATAACACCGTTGTCGCAAAACCACTGAGAGCTCACTGTTGCGGAGGATACGTATACAGATAGGTGAAAGATCAAAGCAGTTTAGTGTATTAGATCGTCGCTGTGGTAGCAGCTCTAGCCGGTCATCAAATGTGTGTACTAGCAATAACGCTTATTGTTAACTTAATGTTTGTTCTTTAACAACGTGTCGCCTCATTAATATTGTCCCGCGGCAGAATGTTTTGCAAATGATGCATCTGGCGTGAGGTGACAAAACTGCTCCCGTAAGCTTAGACAATTTCATTCAAATTAATACCAAAAACTCATAAATAATTTCACAATCACTATAAATATACGACATGCGACAGGGCCGTCCAATAATGCCGGCCTGCTGCGGTATCGTGGCCTACAGAAGACTGGCACCTGTACGTTGCGGCGTTGGCAACCTGCTCGCTAAGCTGTCCTCAAGACGTTGCTGCAATGGGGAGGTCTTCAGCAGACTAGATTCGGCGTATTGTGAGGGTCAGGTCGTTCCAAAGGAGGCGTGTTGTGGCGATAAGATCATCGATCCGGATTCACAAGCTTGCTGGTGAGACGACGCTCAATCCGATGAAAATATCCAAACAAAACATCAATGTATTAAAGTTGCATTATGAGATCATCCGTCTTTTAAATACAAATTTCCAGGGCCCCCATACATTATATATATAAATATATATATATATATATATATATGTATATATATATATATATATTGTATATACATATATACTTTCTTCAACAACATTATAAACTGTTTTCACATAATTTGCAATATAAATGTCTGGCATAGTTTTGCAAAATAATGCTTACAATAACATACTATAAATTGAAAATATAAATATTTTATATAATCACAAGGGTGAAGGCATTATAAATATGTCCATGTGTGTATGTATATTACAACGTTCTGGTATGGCGATACAAATTCGATAATGTTTAGTTAGGTTGATGTTTTAAGCAGTATTTTTTCACTATTGCATGCATAGTACATTCCCTTGTAACAAAAGAAAGTACTAACCAGAAGAAACGTTCGTTCCAGTTATCACTTCCAATGAAGAAGGCGTACACTCGAGACCATTTACTCTTAGACATTCGTTAATCTTAGTTTGCCTATGTTGTTCGAAAGATACACTAACACCTTTTGTCCTTTCCACTGTGTTAGGGGAAATAAAATGTAATGAATATGTGGTGTGGGCGAGACAATAGTCAACTGCAATAAACAATAATTATAATAATTGATTTCGGTATAGCGTATTGTGAAGAGGATGTAAGAAACAACAAATGCAATTTGATACGCTACATTGTGATTACCAACGTCAAAACAATAGGCTTTCCATTACAAACGCACTGTTTTTCTTAAATAAATTACTCTAGTGAGAGGATATTACATATTTGTTGATCACTCTCTAATTACGGAGGTGTGGTCTTCAGATATCGGATATAAACCGTGGAATACGTGGCTCCACAGCTTCACTCCCTGAAGAAACCATGTAAGTCTCTCACTATGTCTTGCTTTTGTTTTTGAATGCTTGGCATGTTTGCTCTTTTGAGTATTTCGTTGTTTGTAACGTGATCACTCCATATTATTCCCATCATAGAACGAAATTGTCTCATCTGTAAGGCGTGTAGCTCCCTAACTTGTTTTCGGTATATAGTCCTGATTTCAGTTCCGTAGAGCAGCATAATGAGTACTATTGCTCTGTAACCTGACATTTCACCCTGTTTGTTATCTGGTGATTCTTCCTTAAAAGGTTGCGCATCCCACTGAAAATTGATGATGCCCATGCTATGAGTTTCTCTAATTCCATGTCTTGTTTCATCTCGTCAGAGATGGTACTTCCAAGATAATTGAAATTATGACATTCTCAACTGGCTGGTCGTTTAGGAAGATTTGACCAGGACAATGTTCGAAAACCAAGTTCCTCATGTTTATGTTTAACCGTAACAGCTTGCTGCCTGCTTCTCTAAACTTGTTGATAATGGTTTGCATGTATTCAATGTTAATGGGAATTATAGCACTATCATATGCACAAAGTTGTTCACGAACTAGAGCCCATTGTCTCTTAATCCTGGTTTTATTGTTTTACTTTCTTTGACGTATTGGGATGTTACAAATTAAAATGAGTATGCTTGATCTGAAGTGTATGGCTCTATATACCTAATTTTAATTAACATGCAGACATCTTCTTGGAAAGGTCGACATCAGCCATGCACGAATTTACATTGCTGCTGACATGTTTGTTGTTGATGTCGTCTACAGCAATCGAGATACCAGAAGGAGGATGTAAGTATCACAATATGCTGACTTACGGAGATTGACTGTAAATTGTAATTTCGTTGTACGTATTATGCGCGCGCGTGCGTTCGTGCGTGTGTGTTAACATCGTGGTGTTGTCCTTACACCACACTTTGTTAAAGGTGCTCAATCAATTCGTTTGCCCATCGCCAATTCGGTTCTTTGATGTCCAGATGTGTAATGCGTGAATAGTTTAACTAGTGCGCACAGTCGGTTTAATAAAAAAGGCGTACTTGTTTTTTAATCGTCAAAAAACGATTTGTCGTTACAGCGGGTATCGCTGGCGAAAGCCAATTGCGCTGTCTGCCTACTGCGCCACTTCGGTCACGCGCTTTATGCGAGATCGGCATCCCAGGCATTCGAAATCAATAACAACACACACGTGCTTTAGCGTATCAAGATGAAGATCTATCTGTATTTTGACTGGCAAAATGTCATCACGCCAGTGCGCATGGTGGCTCTTATGGATTAATTGTTTACATGTTGGGCTAGACTAATCTGGAATTAATTCAGTGATGTACTTGATACAATGCTTGGAGGTAGAGAATTCCACTCTTTTATTGTGACTGGGAAAAAGCTGTTTCCAAATATGTTAGTCGAGTGCCTGATTTGTACTAACTGTTTATTATGTTTACGTGAGCATCTGGTGTTGCGTTTGATGTATTGATCTAGTGGGATATCTATGAGGTTATGTTCCATTTTATATAATATGCTAAGTCTTTGGTTTTTTTTCTTGATTGGAGTGTGTCCCACTGGAGATCTTTAAGGAGTTGTGTTACCGTTCCTGGCTCTCTAGAATAGTTGTTCTTACAAAATCTGGCGACTTGTCTCTGGGTTCTTTCTATGAGTTTGATATTTCTTAGGCAATGTGGATCCCATGATGCTGACGCATATTCAAGAATAGGGCGGACAAGGGTTGTGTAGGCTATGGACTTGATTTGGGTTGGGCATTTATTTAAATTTCTTCTAATAATTCCCAATGTCTGCTGTGCTTTTTTTGTGACTGAGTTGCTTTGTATTGTCCAATTTAATGTATTTGATATATGTATGCCAAGATAACAGTGTGATTCAACATATTTAAGTTGTTGTCCGCAGAAGGTGTAGAGATTTGGTATCGGTTTTCTTGAGGCTATTGTCATTGTATAACATTTAGTTGGGTTATATTTCATAAGCCACGTGTGTTGCCATTTCTCAAGTTTGAGCAGATCGTTTTGGAGGACAGATGTGTCTTGGTCAATTTTAATCGGTGAATATAACAGGCAGTCTTCTACAAAACGGCGAACAGTTGAGGAAAGATTGTCTGGCAGGTCATTTATGTAAAGTAGGAAAAGTAGGGGCCCCAGTATTGTGCCCTGTGGTACCCCAGAAATGACTTGAGTTGATGTTGACTCGGATCCATTTATAATAACCTGTTGAGTTCTTCCTGTAAGGTAGCTATTTATCCATTATGATATTGGGCTTGTGATGCCATAGTGTTTGAGTTTGTGGATTAGTCTTTTATGTGGAACTTTATCGAATGCTTTGGTGAAGTCAAGGATGGCCATGTCTACAGATTTCTTCTCATCAAGTGATTTGCTTATGTCATGGATTGTTTGAATTAATTGTGTTTCAGTTGATCTTTTGGCACGGAAGCCATGTTGGTGGTCAGTTAGAATGTGGTACTGTTCAAGGTGTTTCATAATGTGACTATGTATGATGTGTTCAAGAAGTTTAGAAACCACAGGTGTTAAGGATATTGGTCTGTAGTTAGATGTTTCTGCTCTACTTCCTTTCTTAAAAAATGCTGTTACATTGGCTTCTTTCCAAGTATTGGGGACTTGTCCAGAGTCAACAGATGATTTGAAAATGTCGTGTATTACTGGTGCTAGATGAGAGGCATATCTGTTTAAGAACCATGGTGGAATGCCATCTGGTCCTTGCGATTTAGAAATGTTAATTTTGGAAAGTTGATCAAGTACTCCTTTAAGTTAAATTGTTAGTTTGGGGATTTCTCCATGTGGACTTCTGGCCATATCTGGTAGGGTGGAATTTCCTTCGTGTGTAAAGACACTTTGGAACTGATTGTTTAAGGCTTCTGCTTTATGTTTGTCGTCGCTAATGATGTTACCCGCAATGTTAAGGTCCCCAATACCCTGGTTATCCTGTCTAAGTTTAGAAATGAAGCTCCTCCAAAATGATTTAGGTTTCTCTGTTATTGTTGTTGTCAGGAATTGACTAATGTAGGATAGTCTAGCAGAACGAAGGTGTTTATGGATGTTTCTCCTGATGACACTGAATTCTTTCCAGTCTTCTGGATTTCTAGTTCTTTTTGCTTTGTTATATAGCTGTTTCTTTCTTTCTTTTGCACATTATCTTTAAATCTTTATTGAACCAGGGAAGATTGTGTCTTGCAGTAGTAAGACGGTGCGGTACATATTGGTTCATAATGTTGATGATTTTCGTGGAAACAAGATTCCACTTGTCATTGACTGTCATGTTTTGGTTTTGAGAGAAGTATTCATGTGTAAAGTTTTCAAGAAATTTCTGGATGTTAATGTTGTCGGCTTTATTTCTAATGAAGACTTGACGTTTCTGACGATGTTTGCGTTTGGGCGAGATGTTTACATCAATGATGACTGTGCTATGGTCTGAAATTCCGTCAACTACATTTATCTTCTTTATTAACCCAGGTCTATTGGTGAAGACAAGATCTAAAATATTGTTGGCATTTCCCTGTCTGTGCGTGGGTTTCTTGACATGTTGGATCAGTCCATGTTCCTCTGTAAGATTATAATTCCAAAGTGATTGTACGAAGGTACGTATTACACTATCGCAGTTGGCAACAAGAACGCCTAGCCGTGTATTCATTCAACGAGAATTGCAACTTGCGAACGTCTACACTCGACTCGAGCCTGTCGGGGCTGACTTTAAGACATTAAGTTCTAACTCAAAAGTCTAACTAAGTCTAAGACAGTCACCATTTCAGCCAGATATTCAGTCAGAGAGTGACAACGAGAATAATATTTGATATGCATTGTATTTGGTTACGCAGGATGTTGTTAATAAGTTGTTATTCCGACAATACATATTGAGAGTAGATGACATGAGGGTGCGAAATGACAAGTAACATTGCTTTGGCAGTAACTTAGTCAGGGAGCATCCGTAATTTCGTGCAACAGAACGTCAAACACAGGAGTATTACGTTGGTGATCGTAATTATATTAAAAAAAATTGTGACTCATATTTTTGATACTATTACTGCAGAATATTGTTGATTTGCATAGTATTTTATGCTAAATAATTTAGATTTTTATATGACAAGCATGATGGTGATGATTTTATTAAATATAAAAATGCAAACGTGTAAATACATAAAAATATCAATACATCTAGAGTACATCATAGTGACCATATATAAGGATTACACAAGAAAATGCACGCACTAGTCTCCATTGTGGTCCTTGATGGTACCATTAATTGGTATCCTGCGATACCTTTCAACTGACATATGCTGGCTATTCTTATGTATTTACCAATATATGTATATATTCCTACCACAGCAATATATGAATGCATAATAATATATGTAACTTGAATTATGGTATTGCTGGAGACCACACTGCAACCCATTAATGAGAATGAGAGGAGGCAGAGGAGGGGCTAGATGCGGTCACCCGGGCAAGGCAGATACAGGGAGGATACATAGTCTGCGGCAGACCCACATTTGATCAATCCAGATAATTTTAAATTTATAACAATCAACCACGTATAAGTTATCAACAAATTTTAATGTGCACATTTAAATATACCACATTTGTTTTCATACACATTTTAATAATAACATTTTGGGCATGGAAAACTAGATTGACTTCTGCACTTGTATATTATACCCACAAGTGTATCAACACAGACATATTAATACACCTTTAAACAGTATTTAGCATATGGCGTTGACTCTGAAATAAGTTTATAAAATAAATTAGTCATTCTTGAAGAAGGTAGACATACGTATTATGAACCTTTGAATACTTGACGAGGAAAATATATTGTTAGCATCACAATAACACCTCATTCTGTCATTTCCAACATTCACCTTGAACATTCAACCTCAGGCTTAAAATGTCAAACATGAATATGTATACTAGTTACACATGGCAGACACTGAAATGAATTTGTATACTGAAAACAAAACAAGAAATATAAATGTGCTTTACTGATGCTTTAGTGGTTAGCAGCATTCAAATCAGTCTATAATATTGACTAAGATCAGGCGTCACTGTAATGAAATTGAACAATTTTAAATTCATGTAATGACAATGAACACCTAGTAAAGAAAAATTGTTAAAATTGTTCACCGTTTTGAAAAATTGCATATTTCACTAATGTCTGCATGCTGTATCAAGCCACCCTTCCCCGGAACAACCCTGGTAAACACTGACTAATCCTAAGATAGCAACATGTATAGATGCAGTTGTAGTAGAACATTTCTTGCTGCCTTTTTTCTTGTGAAATGCTGCAGGTCATACATGAAACATTATTATATACTGATTATGACAATGAACACTCCATAATTATTTACTCCCGACACTACTATGATGCCTGTTTTTGTTTACTGAATATATGCTTTTTTACAGGAGATTGAACTAGTGTGCTTAGTACCACTAGCTCTCCAAGTTAATATGGCATACTGGGCAGTTGTATTTGTCCAGGATCTCGGACAAGATTCTAGAGCCATGCAACATGCTGCATATTAACAGTTTGTCATATGAATGTCCACTGAGTGATCCCAATTGTATCGTGTTGAATCCGTGACAGATTCCCCAGTGCCGATGGGGTGTACTCTGGCTTCCAGGTCAGTCAGTTAGCTTGACTGACTGGAAACCAATGTAGAATGCAGGTTGCTCGACATAAGAATGTGGTGACGCCTGACTAGCTCTGCAGTTGGTGATGGAGCGGTGGGTGCCAGGGTCTGCAGATATGGTAACAACTTTTGATGCTGTCAGACAGGTTCAATGTCGAGCATTCTTCGGTAAACTGCATCGGTTTAGATATCGATGACATCACTGTATGTTTTCGCTGTCTTTGATGGTTCTGCATACCAGCTTCCTGACTTTTTGCTGTACGTCTGCATCTACCTACATCGGAGACAAAGTGAAAATTAGGATGGCTCTGACATGTATGATATTTTTATATATGACGACACATTTATCAAAAGTCAATAATACAAGGTATTTGTATTCAATTCAACTATAACTTTTAGCAGTGTCCATGAAAAAATACATTAATTATCCATAATTGTTACAGTGGTAGGGTTTCATTGTCTTTGTGTTGCTGATAGTCAGTGGCAGCCAGCTGAGTTCTTGCAACATACACCAGGCACAAGTTTGTGAGGAAGTAGTGGTATTGAAAGCCTTTTCACATTTTTCAACAACAATCTGTTGATATACTGACAACAGCATTTTACTTGTTTAAATTCTCTATGTATCACGAGGACTGTTATATATTTGTTATGCCATGTATCATTTTTCTAAATTATTCATTTTTTATCACTGTTTTATATTTTCACAAATAATTTACATTAATTTTCATTTTGCATGATAATTAAACAACACTTGAGTAAGTTTAGTTCTGATATGGTGTAGTATCCAGTCCTCAGGATTACTCAAAGCGCTTTAAACTTTACTCCCTGGCAGACCTGTTAAATCGAAAACACCATCTTGACTTATGTGGAAAGAATTCAGCCACACTGAAATTAATATGCGAAGATTATTCTTACAAAAATATCCACCGTCTGTAGCCGGTACTCTTCATACAGCTGAGTAAACTGGAGCAATGTAGCATGTAGCGATTGTACATGTAATTCTCAGTCACATGGCGATGACCCTGTCTAGTCTAGTCACTATTTTTGCGAGTTGTAAACATACCAAGCATTGCACAAACTACAACATTTTTGAACTTTATATCCTATTGGTGTTTTTTAACAACAAATCATAATATAGGTATTTTTATTTGATATGTACTTATTAAATTTGTTCAACTAAACATCTTCCTAAGAATTGTTTCTCATTGGTTTACATTTTATGGGCATTAAATATTAAAGTTTGTTGTTAAATACACATAATTGTTAAGTCACTAATTTTGTGAGTTGTAAACATATAACTAGCATTTGATATCACATGTACTAGTGTTGTTTTTTGTAACAAAGAATTGTGATAAAAGTAACTGTTTGTTTTGTTATATGTACCTGACATTTTGTCAACCTCTTCCTAATTTTTGTTTCTATTGTTGTTTTGCATTTTATGTGTATGTGATATTAAAAATTATTACATTATACACATCAAGTGCAATGATTGTACCTGTAGTTGTATTGTGCTTTTCATAATTTTGTAGTCATGATCTCAACAAAGTTTCAATAAAATGTTTTTAATTTACATTGTCTTTACTTTAATTCACATTTCTAACAACAATATGCAATTTAACGAGGACACCCATTACTGCAAAATCCTAATGCAGACAACCAAAACTATCACATACAGGGGTGGATCCAGAAATCGAGTCTGGGGGGCACAAAAACCTCCACCGGCGGCCGAACCAAATGGTGTAGTCTAAATTTTGTCGCTACCGAGCCGCTATAACTATAACTTCAGCCGCTCTGCTGTCTCGGCTGGAGTGGTGATATCGGAAGACAGGGGGGGGTGCTGTTGAAACATTTTCAAAGATGGTGTAACTGTACCCAAATAAGATTGGTCAGAATAAAACATAATTGTAAAAACAACCAAACACATGTTTGCATATTTCCTAAATGTTATGCTATGATTTATGTATATATATATATATATCACGTTTGCATACCAGCAGCAATTAATACTTACGTTTACTTACTGTCCTGAGCTGCATCCAGCCTCAGGAAGTGACTGGACACCTGACAGTGAACTGCCTTTGCTACGACCACTGATGCTCGATAGAGCCACCACAGATCTTGTCATATGTGATGGCTGCAGTGGTGTCGAGGTAGTTCACGCCTTTGTGTTGAAGCTGTCAAACAAAGTCATGAATTGGAATATGGAATGAGTCAGATTATTTGTGAAGGTGAACATGGTTTGACAGCACTACTACACGTAAATATATAATATTATATAATATTATATATGTATGTATATGTAAATATATGTGTGTGTACATGTGGTGTGTAACTTGTAAACGTTTTAATTTCATTAATAGGTAAAAATATTTTGCACGATAATTTGCCCAATGGTCATTTGCCCAGCACTCAAGTGTGAAAAGGTCATTTGCCCAGTTGTGAAAAAATTACAATAAATGATATGAGAGTGGCAAAGTTATTATTGTATTTATTGTAAAATTGTAGTATATAACAAACAAATAAACAATTTACAAGTGTCATAGCCAACAATGTGAAACAATTTGGATTGTGCACCATCCAATTGCCAGCATAATTAACTACCTGTAAGTGCAGGTAGAACATAGGTGGGCTGGAAAGAAGGTCACTGGAAATAAAGTCACAAAGTAATTTTATTAAAAAAATATAACATAAATAAAACGTTTTGCAATTTTTCACTGATAGTACTAGCGACATTATACCATATGTCTTATTAAGAGTCTCCCCAACCTTACGTATTATTAAAATAATTCCACACATTGTATGTTTAAACAGATCAAATTAAGTTATTTTGATTTCTGAACACACACACACACACACACACACACACACACACACACACACACACACACACACACACACACACACACTAAAATATACATTCAAAGATACAAATCAGTAACTGAACATAAGCATCTTGTGCTGTGCAAGTCAGCAGGTTATTATAGAGAGAAAATGTCATGTGACGTAACATTAACATTGAAGCGGTTGCAGCCTTTAGCACATCTGTGCCCCAGCATAAGCATAATTATTATGAAATGACAATCACTGAGGCTTGGCTATATTGTGTCACGTATATTTACTTGCATTGTATATACACATTTATGTTTGCAATACAACCATTCCAAATGAAATAAAAAGAAAATTAAGTTGAAAAAATGGGCCAAGTGGCCCTGAAGTCCTTTGGACTAATATGTCTATATGTGACCCCGGCTGACCAAATGAGTGATAAGTCGGAAAAATTGTAACATTGTTTTCTTACATCCTTGTAAAGGTTTGGTAGGGTGCTTTACACGGTTTCAAAAATTATGGCTGCTACAAAAATTGGCGAAGTTAAGGAGCATTGAACTTGGTAGGGGTCAAAAAGTGAAAATGAAGAAAACGGCTATTGAAGTTTTACATTATATATGCAAATGGATTGCATGGAAATATTACATGCACAACATTCAGATGTAGCACACAGTATGTAATATGTATGTTAGGTTGCAATGATACACTGGAAGTACAAATGTGCTGCTACAAAGATTTATCAAGTTATGCCAGATTATGTCTTTATGTGTAAAACTAAGAGGACAGATTATTTGAGGGCAAAAGGTAGACTCACTGTTTGACACAGTTTAAAACCTACAGGCAACTGTCCAGTTTAACAGGGGTCTAGTGGCTTAATGCTGTCTGTTGACACACGCTACTGCCAGTGACCAATTACAGATTAGTCACAGTTTCCATCAAACAATAGAAGGCAGAGAATCTTAGCTCCACAGCTAGGTGTAATACACAACCAGAGCCACCACTGATTCATGGTCAAGTAGATTAGCTCAATGCGCCAACTAAGACAATACACAACACTGTGATTGACAGTGTCCAGAGTGAGGCCTAAGCAGTGTCGTCATTGCTGAATAGATAAATTAAACCTGCCAAGTGGGTGACATTCTGCACAAGTGTTCATTAATCCTTAGTGATTGTTCAGAACACCAGACTGACCACATACCTAAACAAAGCGAATGTAATAGGTGAAAAACAGGCAGTGTTCAGATAGGGGTATTGGTTGAATTGTATTTGTCTCAACGCAAAAGCCTTTATTGTGCCTTCATCGATTATAAGAAAGCATTTGATTTAGTTGACCGGTCCTCACTGTGGTCTAAGATAATTTCATGCGGTATTAATGGTAATGTGTTGAAAGTTGTATACAACATATACAAAAATGCTAAATCATGTATAAATCAGGGCCAGGCTGTGTCAGCCTTCTTTTCATGTGATGTAGAGGTATGGCAAGGAGAAAACTTGTGTCCTTTGTTATTTGCTATTTACCTGAATAATGTTGAACACCGTTAGTCACAATTATAACGGACTTGACATGGCAGCTGGTGAAATTTACAACAACCTTAGTGATGATGATGTAGAAAATGTATGTTCTACTATATGATGATGACACTAGAATGATTCAATCAAATACATATTTCTTGTTTGTGTATAGCGGAACTATGTCAACTCTTCTAATGGTTGACATTTGGTTGTTTCAGGTGTCAACTATATTGTGAATCTGTAATTATTAGTCTATATTGATACAATTGATTTACACAGTACCATGTCTACACAAGGCATGGCAAGCGTAAACAGAACAGTAGAATGCATTTGATATAAATAAAGTGTAGGATATTTCACTCTATAGTTGTCCAGAATATTAATTTTCTATGTTTGTCACCTACAGGTGACAGAATATTATTTTTCTATGTTTGTCACCTACAGGTTTCTACAGACAATACAGCTTTAACCAAAAGACACCTCAGTCACACCATTTTATAACAATTAAATGAACATCAAAATAAACACAACTTGCAATTATAGAAAATCAATAGTTTTGAAGATACAGTTTAAAAGTTTTAGGCAACTGTTCGGTCTAACAGGGGTCAAGTGTGTCTACTCTGCCTGGGCCCTGTGACCAAATAAAGATTAGTCAAGGTCTCAATGGAAGAATAGCACTAGGCTGCAGAGTTTAGTCATGCTGCTGGCTTTCTGGCACATTAAACAAAATCTACTGTTGGGGTGGTCTCAAGGGCCCTTCTCAAAACCACATCACTAGATAATGTAAAACTTTAGCACTTTGGGGGCCTCTTAGTTGCCCTTAGAATGATTCAATCAAATACAGATTTCTTGTATATAGTGGCAGCACCCTAAGATACATCTATGCAAAATTTGAAGAAAAAAAGTTGCTGAACATTTTTTTTTTAAATAGACAAAATGTTACATTTGTATCAGTTTTTAGGTCCTTGGGCGCCCTAGAGAGCCATTAAAATGATTCAATCAAATACAGATTTCTCGTGCATAGTGGCAGTGCCCTAAGATATGTCTATGCAAGATTAGAGAAAAGTTGCTGAACGGTTTCTGAGATACGGCAGCTAACGGCGGACGGCGGACGGCGGACGGCGAATGTCGGACGGCGGACGCAGAGTGATGGCAATAGTCCCTTGGACCTTCGGCCAAAGGACTAAAAATAAATTGCAAATGAAATGTGCTATGTAGTTGACAGTTTGACAACCACCCTATCATGCAAAGATGGAATAATTGTACACACATTAGACTGGTCAAACCAGAACATAACTGTACATTAATACCATTACTTAAACTGACATTGGTTGTAATGGTTCAGAGCTGCACCCAGCCTTGGGGAAGAGACTGAATACCTGACAGTGAGCTGGTTTTACTGCGACCACTGATACTCAATAGAGCCAATGCAGCGGTTGTTGTCTGTGGTGGCTGGATTGGCGTGGACGTCATTTGCATATATTTGTGGTGAAAATCAAGTGAAGGCATAAAGTGGAATGGCCAAAATTGGTTAAATTTGACATTTTCTAATAGTACTACTACCCTCAAAATGGACAGCGTAGTATAACACATCAAAATAATATCCAGGCTATTTAAATAACTTTCAGAAATAATAAAATGAATTGTCCTCCTATGTTCATGCACCCGGTGTACTTGCTTTCTTGCTCCCTATCAAACTAAGGTTAACATAGAGGCCTAGAAGATCTCTATCAATATTCCACACTTTTCAGAGATGTAACTTATAAACTTTTCTTTATATACATACTTCTATACATACGACATGCAGTTTTGGGCGTTTACCCCCTGGTAACATATGTAGACTATTAGTCACAATATACATATAAATGTTTAGCATTCTCTACAGAAATAATAAATTATTACTACTCTTTAAATTTACATAATACAAGATGATTAAATTTATATTGTATTACAATCAGCATTCAATGTTGTACATCACACATGGAAAAACAGTAAAGAAGTGTTATTTTGTATTCTACATTACTGAAGGCAAAGTAAATATATATTTATATCATACAAAACAGTCAAACTCATAGTATCATACTGCTATAGAGGGTGTCTAATGACGTCAGCACTATGCGTGCACACAACCCCCAGCGGCCATATTGGAGTACAAGCGAACCGTTCGCAACCGCCCGCATTGTGTGTGTTCACTGAGCCGCTAAATTGCTTTCTTTGTCGTTGCACCGTGCAGTATGGCTTCAAAGACAGTTAAAGTTCCGTATGTTGACACATTAGATGTGTTGACAAAGCAGAGGTATTTAGATAAGTGACGAATCGTTGATAGCGTTGATCCGTATTCTTTGCCGAATTCGGCATGGTCTAAGAAGGAAGCATGCTTCCCAGCTGTATCATACCCAGATATAGTGAACTACTTGATTTTTAACAAATCTGTCTACACTATGGTCATGGAAGACATGAAGGCGTGGAAGAGCCTTACAACCAGCTGACGTCAGGATGGATAAGCGATGTGGCGGTTTTTGTGAAAAATGGCTACCACATTGTACTAGCGAAAGTAAGCTTTGATTTCAATAAATTTAGACATTTAGTTTTGATAAGTAGGTAGTCCCCCTATTAATAATATTACAATAGCCAATAGGCTTAGCTTAATGAGAATGACTATAAAATTAATTGCAATAAAATATATGCGTGTAATTATACCTATGCCCTTTTTCCTATGGGGCTATGGCTATTGTGTAACTATAAATAGTAGGTCCCTATATTTATAAGCATAAAAGGCTGGATTTATTTTTTATTAAGTACTGTTTTTATTATTAATTGCTTTATGCACCAACTTTGTTATGCAGAAGATAAGTAGGTACAACCATGACTTAAGGCCTTACAACTATATATTTATGTATTTTAAGGCCCTAATTTTTGCATGTATAACATTGTCAACAATTCTAAATTTAGTTTGCATCGTACTAAAATTTTACATTGTTTGACAGGTACTTCATTCGCAGAGACTTTGCGAAAAGCCATTGCAGCCATGGATCATCGCAGATAAAGCTGGGACTGTCTGCACCGCCCATTGTGACTGCATGGCTGGGTTGGGTGAGGCCTGCGCTCACATCGCCACTCTTCTCTTTGCGGTGGATACTACCGTGAAGATCCGTGACAGCAAGACTGTGACGCAAGAGCCAGCTTATTGGCTGCTGCCAGCAACTCACCGAGAGGAGTGTGGCGAGATGGTGGCCTGTGACAGTGGCAGCTGTCAGTATGAATGGTTTCACTACATGTGTGTGGGTGTGCTGTCGGAACCAAAGGGAAAGTGGTTTTGCCCTGAATGCCGAAAGGACAAACGCAAAAAGAGAATGGAGAAACGCTGAATCATGAATGCCCAAGAAAAAAAGGAAAAAAAAAAAAAATAACATGTCTGACATGTCTGCAGTTTTTCATTTCACATGAAAATCCTAGCTGCACTGATGAGTCCTGGGGGACGAAACATGTTAATAACAGACAGGTGCAATTACAATATATATATATATATATATATATATATTCATATCAATCACAGTGACACACCAATTACAACATACCACTTTCATCACAAAAATAATTATTCCTTTTGGTGTCAATATTGATGTAATCAGGTTCAACCTAAAATCCAGATATATAAAATATCAACCAAAAATAATGTAAATGTGTATTTATTTTTAGAGCATGTTTATTTACACATGTAATTTCAAACATTTATTGTTTTCCATTCAAAAGTTAATTATAATAAAAAAAATTAATGTTATTCTTACCAGAAGCTTTAGTCTTTACACAAAATTATAGCTACCTGGTGCTACACAGCAACTAGTATTAAACATACATGTTTCGTCCCCCCAGGACTCATCAGTGCAGCTAGGGTTTTCACGTGGAATGAAAAACCGCAGATATGTCAGACATGCTATTTTTTTGTTTTTTCTTGGATATCATTCCACACATACTACAGCGTGCCATCTCCTACCATTGTGCAATTTCACTAGTCAAATGGAACGATGGGCCCATTCAAGTTTGTAAGTGCACAGCAGACAGTGGCTATTTTGTCAATCGTGGTGATTCCTTTTCCATCATCGACGAAGAGAAAGTCAATTGGTACTGTTTCTCCCAGAAAGGTGTACTTCTGACGAAGCAGGCCAATAACACGCTCAACATGGATTCGCAGATGAGCGACTTTTCGTGATCGTTCAAGCTCGCCTGCTGGCATCTGGCTCTTCCCCTTTGTAAAGTCAGGCATTTTGATGGTTGCCATCATCAGTCCCACACTGTCATTCACATCAAACCCTCTGTCGGCCATCACAACGTCACCTGGGAGGAGGTGGTCGAGGAAACCACAGAGTTCGGTGAGGTACTTGTCACTGACTCGGTCAGCCCAAGCTCTCGACAAGAAGGAAATGGTCCCTTGTGGCGTAATTCCTATGAGGGACTTCACCGTATTGTGATGCTAGTAGGAAGATCAAGTCAGTGACCTTGCTTCCAGGTATGATGGTGTTTCGATATACACCTCGAAACAGTCAATGATTACCACAACTTTTGACTCAAGATAACGCCGGAACTCCATCGGCATCGTCTTCCTCAACTCATCTCGTCCTGGCCATATAATCAGTGGCTGCATCATGACGTACATGTGTTCAAGGGTGTTCAAGAAAATTCTTGAGACGGTCGACTGTCTGACGTTGAACAGAAAACCCAACAGTTCATTCGACACATTCAGGCGGAGCTTCATCAATGTCATCAATAACTGCTGAAACTTGGTCAGGGATGATCTGTGTGTTTCGTGTAGACGCGTTGACACAAAGTTGTACAGCTGCATGAGGATGTAGTGAGTTGGAAGGCCGGAAAGAAAATTAACTTTGTTGTCATTGCCGGCTAAGCTGCACTCAGTCAACTTTGCAGATGCCAACTCCAGCTTTAAGCTGCTGTTCTCTATCGTCAGCCTCCTCAACTCTTCCTCCATTCCACGCATCACATCCCCACTCATATGAGTCTGACACTCTTGTATCATTGTCCGCTGCTGGTGGTACTACATCATATGCCCGGTCTTCCTCTAAGGAGGTCTGCATGGACAATAGAGTGTTGGCCATGTCTAGGCGAGCTCTGTTAGCAGCACGATCAACTTTGCGCTCGTATCGTGACAAACTGGTTGCTCCATGTGACGGCTTGAGCTTGTCGTGGCCAAGGTTTATGGTGGGTGCCCAGTCACATTTTGTTTTGTCATACAAACTGGCAGGCTTGCCTACAAAACAATATATAAAAAACATTAAAACATGCACTGAGAATATTTAATAAATATGTAATGTGTATTGAAATTGTTTTACTGTCTTATGGCTTAAAACCCACTGTAGCATTGATACACAATACAAAAATTGTGACTAATACATCCATAAAACTGTCAGCAGGTATTTTACTGTATAAAATGTTAGTGTTACTCAGTCAATGTTATATTTTTTATTATATTGTATTAATAAAGAAGTGCATAATTCTATGTTTCTAAATTTGCTAGTCAATCAATTACATAGGCTATGGTTGCTATGGAATTTATGGCACAACACAGGCACAGCCATACATAGCATAGCCATATGTTAAAACTGAACACAGAGAAATCCGAGGCGATCGTTTTTTCTCCAGCGAAGAAACGCGGCAGTCTGCCTGCCAATGTATACATCACAGTAGCCGGCCATCGAATTCAACCATCATCGTGCGTGCGCAGTTTGGGTGTGCTATTTGATAGCAACCTGAAAATGGAACAGCAGATTGCCAACACTGTGAAAAGCTGCTACTATCATATTAGAAACATTGGGCGAATTCGGCCACATCTGACGGAAGAATCATGCAAGACACTTGTTCACGCACTAGT